>JARJEB010011052.1:0-12445 GCA_030264535.1 Liometoxenus newtonarum | reverse complement strand
CGTTTAAAGCGATATATAAATGATTTGGGCATGAAACAACATGTAAACGATTGGACCCATATCTCGCCTAAAGGGAGCACTTCATTAATAGACTGGGTAATCAGTAATATTAATAATAATATTAGTAATACCACCTGTCATGTTATAAGATCCTTTCGATAATTTTCTGTACGGATTCATTTGCATCCGCCACGTCTGCAATAATTACACGGCAGCCACGTGAAGCTAGATTCATCGATAATTGAAATCCCAATCCTGGAAAAAAGTTAATTACAAAAATGGGTTATAATGATTTATTCTCATCTTTGGAAGTTAGTTATTTTCATATCTTGCAAATGAAAGAAATCATAAAATATTTTTACTGTAATTTAATGGAATGGTGTTTGTGCATTAATTTTAAAATTGGTACTAAAAATATGGTAACATGGTAACATGGTACTAAAAATAATTTCAAAAAACTTATTTGTTGTTAAAAATGGGTCTTTAAAATCTACCCAGATTTAAACTGTACTATGCCGCGGAAAATAATGATGATTCATTGCTTTGTCGACCTATAGGTCGATTCAATGCCGAATCGGGCCGAATAAACTAAGCGTCAGGCCCAAAGACTGTCTTCGGCCAGGCTAGAGCGTCATAACGTCAACAAGGTCGCGTAAAAGCAATGCCATTTTAAAAGATCTACCAAACAAGTTCCAGAGATCTAGGGAAAATTCCAATGCTATGAGTCATCATTATTTCACCAGATAATTCACCAAGACGTCAAATTTCAAACTTTAAAAAATGTTTAATGTTTAAAAAAAATTAAAAAATGTAGGTATGAATAATTCAAATATACTTAAAACAAAAGTATTACCTGAATTTCCACCAGTGACGATAGCAGTTTTTCCAACAAGACATACATTTGCATTGCAATATCCTTTCGTCCACACCACAAAAAGTTTCAGCATAAACAGAAACCCCACAAAACCGTACAAAACATACAACAACATATTGAAAGGACTCATTGTCCTAGAATAAGAAAACATCGAATTTCTCAGAACTGAAAATGATTAAACGTGTAAGATAAAAGAATTTATTTTATTTATTTATTCCATTTTCATGTTTTTTTGTTTTGTTGAAAATAAATTAAGTTGATAATATTCTTACTGAAATAAAATCAAACTTCAAAAAACAACAACATTTTAAAATATATGAATAATAAAAAATGTTAATAGTTACACGTTGTTCTTAGTTTTTCAAATTTCATTAAAGTTGGAGATGTGAACATTTCAGAATATCTATAGTTAGTAAAAACCGACCTAATAAAATATTTTCACTTAGATTGAATTTTCGGTTATACCAAAGGTTAACTTCAATCAGGAGGAAATTCCCTCTAACTTAAATGAGCAAAATTGGTAGGAAGTTGGACGTGAAAACATAAATTTGCATATATGTATAGCTTTTTGGGTGAATCAATAATAATAACTTTCCTTACCAAACACCTTCGGTATAGTCGGAAAGTATAAAAGTATAATTATCTGTGTAATAAGTTAACATCGAAAATTTTGAACGGCCACTACAGTCAATATAAAATGGGAACTTTAGCTACAAAATTTTACCGTTCTTGATATACCTACTCGTATACTTAAATAACATTAATTCTTTGTATAATCCGATATGTTCTCCAACACTCTATTTAAATTAACGTTTCATTACAACGAATTAACAACTCAAAATGTCAATATTTCAAATGAACTGATTTTTAATAACGAAATAACAATAAGTCTAACTTAAATCTTTTACAACTTGTATAAATCCAAATTAGTTTTCCTTTAACAAACTTCTTCTTCTTTCGTCAATTCTGCCAATCGAACGCTTTCTTGCCATACATTCTGACAAAATTTGGATTTATAAACCTGTGATGGTTGCATAAAATTTTTGCAATCTACAATATAGTTGCCTGGCTTGACATGTTCGGATAATGCACAATGCAAAGTACTTTGGATTCCTTCAAATGGTGTCTAAAATCACGAAATTAAGTTATTTTCGAGAAGCAATAAAAGCAAACATATAATCTTTACTTACTTTGCCAAAAATTTTAAGACAAATGTTAATAAAAGTTTTAGAAATGTGATCATTCCAATTGCTGATCTTCATGTTAGAGAAACACGTATCAAAAATAAGAGTTTGGACCAAACCAGGATGGCTAGCAGTTACAATAGTTCCAGATTTTTCCAACTTTTGAGCAAAGAGTTTTGTTGCTACCAACATGCAGATCTTTGAATTTCCATAATCAAGCATTCCATTGAGCGAACCATAATACGAGTTTGACACTTTATTGATGTTTAAACCATCAGTCAAGTTGTTGGTGAATGCCAGCAAGGAACTTACGAAGACAACACGGGAATTTTTCGTTTCTTTCAATAAAGCTAAAAATTTATGGGTTATTGCAATACCTTTGAATTCAAATAAAATACTTACGTGTTAATAAACTGGTAAGTAAAAAGTGGCCAAGGTAATTAATTTGTAAAACTTTGTATATTCCATCTTCAGTTTTGGTATTGAAACCGGCACATCCAGCGTTATTGATTAAAATGTCCAGACGTTTTTCATTAGCAATTACATTGGAAGCAAATTTTCGAATCGATTTCAAACTGGCTAGGTCCAAAAACATGTACGCAATGTTTGCATTTCCGGTTTTTTCTATGATTTCCCGCACTGATACAGTTGCATCCGCCACGTCTGCAATAATTACACGGCAGCCACGTGAAGCTAGATTCAGGGATATTTGAAATCCCATTCCTGGAAAAAAGTTAATAACAAAAATGGTATTTAAAATTCTATACTTTCCAGTACAAGCAAATTATTATTTATTATTTATTCTCATAGTTGGTAGGTAGTTAAGTAATTTGAAATCTTGAAAATGTAAAAAAATTTATATGAATTCAAATATTTTTAAACTTGGGGCCCAAAAATTCATTTTTAGATATACAGATTTCAAAAAAAAGGAAAAAAACTTGTGTACGATGTTGGAATTTTTAAAATAATGTGTTGTTTATAAACATTCAGTTACAAAAGAATATGTGTACAATTTTTTAACAATTGCAAGAAAATCTCTTACAATTTGTGTCCAAATTAGGGACCGACATTCATAAGTTGAAAATGTAATACCAATTTATTTAACTTTTTTGTTAAAAAGACTTTTTAACACAACTTGTGGGACACTACAATGAAATAGTTTTAAAATACAAAATACAAAAATGTTTGCAACAGCAAATTTCGCAGTTTTAAATAGTTATTAAATTTGTTAATTATTTTCAAATAATTTTTGTTTTCGGTAGCACACATATTTTTCAACAACGATTTTTTTTAAATTTCAACATTCTATATTCGTGGGAAACTTTGCAGTTATGATTTATTCTCATATTTTGTAGTTAATTAATTTAAAATCTTGAAAATGTATCAAATTTTAACATGGATTCAAACATTTTTAGATCTGGAGGCCAAAAATTTCAAAATAATGGGAAATACACTGTAACTTTAAAAATTGTTGGTGTCCGATGATGGAATTTTTAAAATAATGTTGTTGAAAAACATTCGTTTTACTGCAAGCAATAATAACAAATTGAATTATAATATTTGAAACTTCAAAACTTGCAATTGCAAAAATTTTTGTATTAAAGACATTGTTGGAAAAAAATCAACTATATCTTCACTTTGTATAGTTAATACGATATATACAGCACTTTTTCTAACAGACGCGCTTAGTAAAAACTTGTAATAAATTAGTCAACAATATACTTAACTTTTTACCATTTAATAGTTACAATTTGTGTCTATACAGTCACAAATTGTAAATTTTCTTGATATTATTAGCATAATATAAGTACACAATTTTTTTATTTTTCAGTTAATTGCAAAATTATTACCTGAATTTCCACCAGTGACAATAGCAGTTTTTCCAACAAGACACACATTTGCTTTGCAGTATCCTTTGGTCAACACCGCAAAAAATTTAAGCATAAACACAAACCACACAAAACAGTACAACATATAGGACAATGTCGGCAGCATTTTTTCAGGGATAGTTATCAAATTTTAAACTGCTTATCGTTGAGCGGTTGAACCGATAATGTTTTACAATTCTTATATTAGTAGCAATTTAAATTATTTTATGTATATATTTGGTTTAACCGGTTTAACCATGGAAGTGGAAGTAACAAAAACAAAATATTTAGAGATAAAAGTTGTGTGGGTGACATTGACACTTTTCGTGTTTCGACACATGAATTCTCAAAATATTAAAAAATAAATTAATCGGCACTAGTTCGCACCGCATAAGATTCCGACCATAGGATGTTCTAGCTAGACTCCAGAAGATTCTCTGAATGTGGGTGGAACTATAATAATTCCAATTACAATAAAATTTTCGTAACAATTGCTATTTTCCGGTCAACATTATTTCTACGACAGAAGAATATTACGCGAGTCTGGTACCTATCTACCTATACATGTACTAACATGGTCGGAAAGTTGTGCGGTACGTATCGATACCGATTAGTTAGCAAGAATTTAAACGATTTTATTTATTCAAAATTCTCTTTTAAACCGCAGGTATGTAATTTCGATATTCTGGGACAGTCAAAAACATGTATAAATATGTTATGAAATCAGTTACATGCGATGGAAAAGACCTTGACTATATGTATATTTCTTTCTCCACGTGTCTAGCCGCCACGCAACAAAACAAAAACAAAAGCAAAAAAAAATATGCAAATCTCCGAAATTGAATTTAATTCAGTCTTCTTTTTATTTTTAACAATATCACTTTACTAGAATACTTTAACAAAATACTCAAAATTGTTTCTGTTTGCAATGGGTAAAAATCGTCCGACAACTAACACAAAAACTTTCACTTCAACCTATTTGTATTTCCCGTTCCCGTTCGGTTGTGTATTATAATTTAATTTTTATTACATTTTACAAGTAAGAGGTGGTCCGAAATTTCAAATTCAAAACGACTTCTATGAAGTTTTAGTACTGTTAAAGATACTGAATTATCTTTAATCCACAGTAACAACGTTCAGGTTTTTTAAATAATTTCTTTTGTGCGCCGAATTTTATAGATAATAAATAAATTATTATATTGCTGAGAGTTGCTCGTTTCGTTGTCTGAAAGAGTAATTATTTAATGAAGGAAAATAAAATTACTGAGACGAAAAAGAAATTGTACAATCACTTTGGTATTTTGGTACCTACCTACTGCTTGAATGTTGTAAAATTAAAATTGAAATTAGCTTTCTTCCAGTTAACTGTTAAATTTTATTGCGTGATAAGGTAAAACCAACCATATCCCATGTAGGTAAGTATTTCAATTGTTCGATTACGAATGAGTAATGACCATGCGGAGGAATACATTTCGAATCGTGTCATAAACAAATTAATTTTTAAGTTTGTAATTAAATATATGACATACACTCATGTCTATTTAATTATATTATAGACTCTAAATGATAGCTGATAAGCAATCGTATAATTAAATTAATTACTTGAAAGCTACAGAATTACTCGATTCGGTTACAATGTCCTGGCGACTCTGGTTCCACAAGTGGTGAGTACAATAATTAAAATGGATAACCAATGTGCCATTCAAAAGTAGAAAACTTTAATTTATGCTGGTCAAAAGTAGACTACCGCCATCATGTGGACTGTGGCGGAACTAAAATGGTCAAAAATTGGCCCAGAAGTGGTGAGTAGAATGAATAAAACGGATAACAAATATGCCATTCAAAAGTAGAAAACTTCAATTTACGCTGGTCAAAAGTAGACAAGCGCCATCATGTGAATTGTGACAGAACTAAAATGTTCAAAAATTGTCCTCTCAAATAATGGAGTTGTCAATTTTAAATAATAAACGGTTTGATTTTCCGCAATTTGCCATTCTATATATAACCTTCAAATTATTGGTTATGAGCTCGGTTATGCGACGCATTCGCCACAATGTCATATTGGCACCATTGGCACAGAATAACCTAACTTCGGGGCTTTCGGCATGCCTCGTTTGCTGACCGTAGGCGTGGCAGCCATGTTGCGTGTAGATTAAAAAAAGGCGGGAAATTTTAATTTGCTATTTGCATTTCAAATTTCCGGCAAATTTCAACCTCCATAGATCACCAAACGAGGTGACACGCCGAAGATCACCAAACGAGGCTTGTCGAAATGCAATGTAAAAAACACGAAGTGAACCTTCTGTTAGTATATGTATACTCAGTAATATTCGAGTGCAGCAGATCTAGAAGCAGATTTCATCAGCAGCGCCAGCCAAATGTTTTTCTTCTACGAACAAAATGTTGACCTTTGTGACGTCCAATTAGAATGCCTAATTGACATATTCCCGCATGCCCGTCATTTTTGACCACTGTTAACTTGACGCCAACCCAACGGAACGAAATTTCAAATTCCAAACCGAAATCGACACAACATATCCGGCAAAATTAATAAATGACAGACAACAAAATTTTTATCTTTTTTTTGGATTTTTTATTTTACGGCTAGACACTCGTAGCAATGAAATGAAATTCAACCTTCTTTATAATAACATTTTTTTGTTATAACAATAAATAAGTGAATGCATAATAATTAACTCCGTTCGGAACTCGGAATCATTACGATCACAATGAACAAATAAGTTATAAGAGATAACTTTTAACTTGAAACAATTTCAGCGTTTTAACAATAAACGCGAATCGATCAACTGTGTAACTCATCTAATATCATTCTGATGTTCAGATCCGGGTTTAGGGCCATTTGTTCTTCTTTTCAGGTATTTTCGGCGTCGGAGTGTATCTCTGCAACTCAAAAATGCAAGAGGCCAAGGCTTCCGGATTGACGCCGGCTTCACAGAGACGAACGCATGTTGCAATCGTCTCCGGATCTAAATGAGTGTTTACCAATTGCGATAATTCCATAATCGCGTAGTAAACATCGTTTCGCAGCTGCTGTAAAGTAGCTTGGGAGTTCGAGGACTTCTGTGAAATATTTTAATATAAATTAGGGCTACTGCGGTCCTGTGTCTTTTGTTTAAATAGCCAATTCCCGGAAAATTATTAATTTCATTTTCAAAAATTTTATTATTCATCTTATCTATAATCAACGTGTTGTGCCGTGGTAAGTATTTAATTAAATAAACAGTCAAAATATTTTTAAAATATCAATGCAAGTCGAAAAAAAAATTCTTACCTTCGGCTTCGAGCGGTGAGACATTTTCATTGCAAATTGATTTGTTGAAACAATAAATCAATAAAATATTCAAAGGTATGTTGATCAAAGAAAATTTTAATAAATCTCGTCAAACAATTGCAAAATCAATATACCAAAGGAAAAATAATTTTTCCAAAAAAAAAAATTGTTTGTGTTGAAGTTATTAATATTTTATACGGAAAACAAAATCTTTAGAAACTTGTTCTTGTAATTATCATTAATAATTAATCTATTTTTAAACAAATAGTGAAAACAAGCTTTTAATTTATAAATATTACAAATCTATTAGTACACCCAGTATATGTTGATATTGACGTTTCGGATAGTTTGCACTTGCACCGATGTGAAGTTATCACTCCAATTCTTATGACAACATATTTATTTTCTCAATTTTCATATGTTTTGTTCCGAGTTTCGCAGTGAAACTAGGCACATATAACCTTAG
This sequence comes from Liometoxenus newtonarum, assembly GCA_030264535.1. Taxonomy (NCBI): domain Eukaryota; kingdom Metazoa; phylum Arthropoda; class Insecta; order Coleoptera; family Staphylinidae; genus Liometoxenus; species Liometoxenus newtonarum. The sequence continues at coordinate 4,761 of JARJEB010011052.1, read as the reverse complement.
TGATATTGTACAACTTGCACATCAATATGAAAGATCCTATTCCTCAACTTTCGAATTTATACGTAGTTATCTACGAAAAAGTGTGATTGGCAGCGGTTTTTCGGAAAATTCAATTTGTTTCGTTCCGATTTTCGCAATGACACTTACCAAACTTATTCGCTGTGAGAAAATACATGCCACGTATGAATATAAATGTTGCCCCTTTTCAAATCTCCTCACTAAACGAATTAAACAAAAAAAAAATTCAAAGGTGGAGTGATAACTTCACACTGGTCTATATTGCTTCCAAGTTCCACCCACAGGAGCGCGTTCCAATTTAGCGGACGTGGTTGTACGAGGGCGAAGTAAGGATAAGTAAATTCACTCTCCATTCATGAACTGTCAGGGCGTAAAATATGTCTATCCGATTCAAAATTGTTAAAAAGGTAGACAATTCTTTTGAATATTCATCGGAAAACTGACACATTGATTAAATAAGTGAAATAAACTCCTAATTCGCAAATTGGAAATCTAATAAAATTTAAATTATACCATGTTCTTACCAGTTTTCAACGGCTTATAGCTACTGCGCAAGACAAGCGACTTTCACCCCAGTCTCGACTGGGATGAAATTTTATCGTCCGGACGATAAATCTGAACGCCTGGGGCGTTACACCCAGCGTGTTCGTCCTCGATGTCGGAACGACTTGGTCGACGCCCCGGCGCGATCCGACGCTAAATCGGAACGACGCCCTGTTCCAACTTCCGATTATTTTTAAGGTTATAAAAGTAACATCGATCCAAATTTTCAAAATTTCCATTTAAAACCTCGTTTTTGACTGATAATAATTAAATTATAGTAAAAATGACTGCAATAAGAGTTCTCGCAATCGCATTCCTCATATTTGTAAGTGTATCATATACTAATTCGAAAAAAACTGATGAAAAACCGGACTGGGCTCAAAAAGATATCCGCGATTATACAGATGCTGACATGGAAAGACTTTTAGATCAATGGGAGGTAAACTAGCTTTTTATTAATGAACGAGATCATTTCCAGAATGCAGGTGCATGTTGTAGGAAGATGAAGAACCATTAGAAGAAGACGAACTTCCGGAACATTTACGCCCAATGCCAAAAATAGACATGACAAAGCTGAATCCAGAGAAACCGGAAGAAATGCTCCAAGTTACGAAAAAAGGGCGCACTTTAATGACTTTCGTTACTGTTGGAGGCTCCCCAAGCAAAGAGCAAACTGAAGAAATCACCAAGCTATGGCAATCGAGCTTGTGGAATAGTCATATTCAAGCCGAAAGGTTTAAAAAATAATTTTATATATTTATTTAGCAATAATTGAAGTGAACATTTTCCTGTTTTTGTTTAGGTATTTGGTTGACGATAATAGAGCTATATTTCTATTCAAAGATGGGGCACAAGCATGGGAAGCGAAAGATTTTCTTATTGATCAAGAAAAATGCGAAAGTGTAACGATAGAGAACAAGGTGTATGATGGAAAGTATGTTAGAAAAAATGAAAAGGAAGAATTATAAATATGTACATTGAGAGACAAAGAAATTTCATGATTGGAGTATTGGAGGAATGCGTAATAATATATTTTGCTATAAATTCTCAATTATTTCGATTAACCATGTCATCCTTGTTTGGCCCTTCCGGTTGCACACTGGTGACTTCCTTTTGCAGCTCGCGAATGCATGATGACAACGCGTCCGGGTTGATGCCCGATTCGCAAAGTTGTATGCAGATTGATAGTGTTTCTGCATCGAGTTCAGTGTTGAGTAGCTGAGAGAGCTCAACGATTGCCATGTACGTGGCTTTTGCGTCTTGAATGTTTTGATTGTGCGCGTGTGGCATCTAGAAGACAAAAACTTAAAATTTAAGAATTCATTAAAACTTCGACTCACGGTTCTGGTCATTTTATGAATTCAACATCAGCAATTTTCGTTTTTCTTGCAAAACTTTGTTGTTAAAGGTTATGTTGTATGTCATTTCAAATGATGTCAAATAAACTGGCGCATGCGCAACAAGATAGTTGGGAGTTCGTTCAGAAATTCCTAGTGTTCAAATATTTTTGTGAACTATTCCAGCGTGTTGAACGCAGCCTACCGCATTCGACCTTGAACTGAAGTGGCTTGGAACTATTCTGAGTTGTTCCCAAAGAGTAACAACTTTATCCTGTTAAACTGAATTTGCGGAGTGTGCGTGCGGCATCTACAAGACAAAAACTTAAAATTTAAGAATTGATTAAAACTTCGACTCACGGTTCTGGTCATTTTATAAATTCAAGATCAGAAATTTTCGTGTTTCTTGCGAAAGCAAAGAAATAGTTGGGAGTTCGTTCAGAAATTAAGCAATTGCTATTTTTTTAACTATTCCAGCGTTTTGAACGCAGTCTAACGCATTCGACCTTGAACCGGAGTGTCTTGGAACTACTCTGAGCTGTTCGAAAAGAGAAACTTAACATTATCCAGTTAAAGAAAACTGAATTTGCAGAAAAACTGTTAAGTAGACTACTTTATTGTTAAGATTAATTAAAAGTAATTTTATATTTATTCATCTTCAACTTTTAACGTCAAAACTATCGAAGTAACATTAGTATTACTCTCATGAGTAGGATATTTTCGAGCCTGACAACTCATTTTCATATGAGTTCGTAGAGAATGCCGTTGAGTAAATCGATTGCCACATAAATGGCATTCATGTTTCTTCTCAGGAGCATGTGATACGAGATGTTGTGTTAGATGAGTCTTGCGTCCAAAACTTTTGGCGCAAAATTCACATTGATAATTTTTCTCTTTGGTGTGTACCAGGTAATGGTCTTTCAGTGTTGATGGATCACCAAAGGCCTTATCGCAAACGCTAAACAAATAAAGTTAATAGCATATGCTACAGTACACTATACTATGCATTTAACTTAGGAATTGTCTAATCGTCACGGCGCCCCGTCGTTTAAGCTCGTAAAACCTAATCGTCAGGGCATTCATGCGCACGCGCATCTGTCGGGGCATCTTTGCATTTGGGTTTCCGCGAGGGTTTCCGTTTCTACGCAGTCAAGCAAGCAACGCCCATAGCACCCAGGATGAACCGAATGTCGTTCGATCGTTGAAGTGCAGCAACGTCGGGAGCGTTTAATTTTTGGACGGGAGACCGATGCTGTAGTTTCCGCCGTAGTTCTACGCTTATAAATCTATCCTTCGCGAGTTCCACACCTGAGGGTTATTTTTTAATTGCCGGAGGCCACCCTCTAATAACTATGTAAAAAAATATTGAAAAGGCGTATGAATTAGACTGCCACTGAAGATGTATTAAATTGCGGTTTGCCTGAACGAATGTATAATACGAGGTGGGTGCGTGCGCATGAATGCCCAGACAATTAGGTTTCACGAACTTAAACGACGGGGCGCCCTGACGACTAGACACTTCCTTTAACTTACGTGCATTTGTAGGGTCTTTCTCCAGTATGTGTCCGTTCATGTTTCTTTAAAGTACGCCATAGCTTAAATGTCTTACCGCAATAATTACAAACAAATGCTCTATTGTCTGAATGGGATACTTCGTGTAGCTTTAAAGTTGTTGGTTGGCTAAAAACAAATCTGTTTAGCATCTCAAAAAGTGTATGCAATTAAACAAAAGACATTACGCGAAAGTCTTGTAACAAATTTTACATTCATAGGGTCTCTCGCCAGTGTGAGTTCTCATGTGAACTGGAAGATAGTCATGTCTGTACATTCTATGGCAAACTTTGCATTTGGTCCTTCGGGCGGCACCAGATGGTTCACTTAGGTTTACTAATTGAACTTGAAGGTCAGAGTCAGTTGTCTCAATATTTTCCATATCTGAATTTATTTCTTCTTTTGTACCATCAACTTCAACAGCCTGTTCTGGTAGATATTTTATTTCCATTTCTGTTCCATTCAGTTCTGTTTCTACTTCCATTTCAGTCCGAGTTTCTAATGGTTTTACACTGTGTTTGATTTCCATTTCTTCTTGATGACTTAAATAATGTCGTATATTTTCATGGGCTCTATTGCAAATAAGTACAAATTTATATGCAGCAGTTGTGTTGTGAAAACAAGTGGAACACATACTTTGTGGCCCATTATCGATATTGAACTGCAAGTAATATTTATTATTTGCATTGTATCTGATAATAAAAGCATACTGAAATTACGTTTGAAATAGTCTCCAGGACTTGAAATGCACTCATAAGAGGTTCTAGCCTTGGTATTGACTCAAATAGCGAATGAGTTTTGTTCTTTTCAAGCCTCTTATGGCAAACTGCGCAGAGTTTATCCATGTCGTGAATAAAAAGTGGATTGTTGGCAAATTCAGTGGTCATGATTTCAATATCAATTAGAACTTTCACGTTTCACGGGAATAATAATAATTAATTCTTGTTCAACTTGCCAACTATATATCACAGATGCAGATACATTTATTTTTTACTTTACGATACCTACTAGCTACTTATTGTTTACTTTTTTTATAGTTTCGTTTACCATCGACGAGGATTTGTGATAAAATGGCGACCAATATTAGAACCTAAAACTCATAAATTAATAAAATCCCTAGAATGTAACTACGGCACCAAATTTAAAATGTCAAAAACAATTGAGAACAATTATTAATAAGAAATTATAGCTGCGTTTTTTTGCTCTCATAGAATAATATTCCACGAGAGACTCGGCAAAAAAACGAAAAAAAGCTAATTGGAGAGAATTTGGGGAGTGACTTGCGCAGTGCGTTGTATTCGTGCGCCATGTT
>JARJEB010011049.1:0-14511 GCA_030264535.1 Liometoxenus newtonarum | reverse complement strand
GATCGACGATTACAGTTTCCTACTAGAATTCGATGCGCAATGGCATGCGTTTATTTTACTTTATGCAACTAGTTATCTGAGGGAACATTATAGAACCGCACCATGGAATGCTTTAATTTCATACTTTAATTAAATACATATTCTAATTGGTATGAATATTATGCACGCAAAATAGATAAAATTAATTTATGTTCTGGAAAACTGTCCTTTATATTCTCTATTATTATATTTTATCTTATTTTATATTCGACAACCTGTTGGATGATTGTGCTTTATAAATATACGCGGAAGAGAGAACCAATAGGAACTATTTCCATATCCATGCATCGTATCCTAATAATTATAAAGCGTATTTCTCAGTATTTACGGACAAGTTAGTGTGGATTTCATGGAAACTTCAGGTAGCTCACGACTCACGTAATCTCCTTCTTGGAATTGGATATTGAATTGGAATGAAGTGAAGTGTTCGTGTCGTGTGGTGTGGTGTGGTTGTGTAGTGTTCTCGTTGTTCGTTTATTTTATGTGTCCTCGGTGCTTGCTCGCCTTACACTTACGCATGAAAATGAAACGCAACAGGTTCTGGTTCGACTGGTGTCTGCTTGGGTGCATTTTCTAGGGATACCTGAACCATGCCCCTATAATAATAACACCTGCTTCTTTTGGGTCCCCCTCAATATTTATCCATTGCATCTGTTGGTTCGGTGATGTCGGTGCAAGAAATTGCACCAACCACCTTGACATGTATGCATTATGAGAGAGATGAGAGTGAGAGCAGAGAGCAGTAAACATGGGGGAGCACTAAGAACAAGAACTCCGAAACACAAATCGGCAATCGTACACCGTTAATATCTCTGGAGCGCATTCGAAATGAGGAGGGAATGTATACAAGGTTCATTTATCCAAATATGCTTGCGCATACAAAAACATTCATGGATCGGTTTGACGTGTTTCAGTTTGACAATAAATAAAATCACAACAAGAAGAAAAGATTTACTTTTTAAGGTCAACATCAATAATTTGACCACCATTCCCCGTAAGTCGTTCGAAATTGTTGAAGAAGATAATCAATCACAAACTTGAAAAGTTACCTCACACGGTACCTTCTTTACCACCCATACCTTTTGATTTTGAACGCGCTCCTGTTTTGTGCAGTAAGTTCTGTAAATCTTTAGTACAAATTGAATTCGTTCGGTGTGTGTGGGTACAGAAATATTTTATCAGTTCGAACAATTGACTCAGTTAAGTATTATAATATAATGAATAATATAAAATCCGTTGTGATTTTTGATATAAAAAATAAAAAATCATTTATATAATATGGTAATTCATAAGCATATTATCAATTTCGTTATTTGATTTCGATGCGTTTCGATGTTTTATGGTTGTTGGTATTCCCTTCCGTGCGTTTATACAATGCGATTATTTTATCGTCTGTAGCTGCGTTCGGCTATTTAGACAGAGTTGGAGTGGAGCTGGAGTGGAGTTTTTATACGTATAAAAAGATAGCTGCATTCACTCTTTTTGCAATAACCTAACGACTAAAGAGCGTTTAGTTTAGAGTGAAAAGAGTCAATAGAGTTGAATAGCCGAACGCAGCTTATGTACGACGGTAAAATAAACGAGTCAAACTCATGGCAACGAGGATTTGTATTGCTAACGGCAGGGCAGTGGCGATGCACGATCAAAGTAATTTGTATGATTATGCCGTTACTGTCAGTTGTCAATTTTGTTCCTTGTCATAATTTTAATTGATTGAAACCGAAGAAAAGGTAGAGATATAATAAAAATGTACTCTCGAAATCATAGTCTGCGGACTGTTCGCGATTTATTTTCCATAAAATATCTTGTAAGGCCAATATCTTACAAGATATTTTATGGAAAATAAATCGCGAACAGTCCGCAGACTATGATATCGAGAGTACATTTTTATTATATCTCTACCTTTTCTTCGGTTTCAATCAATTCAAATTATGACAAGGAACAGAATTGACAACTGACAGTAACGGCATAATCATACAAATTACTGTCAGTTGTCAATTTTGTTCCTTGTCATAATTTGAATTGATTGAAACCGAAGAAAAGGTAGAGATATAATAAAAATGTACTCTCGAAATCATAGTCTGCGGACTGTTCGCGATTTATTATGGCCAATTCCTTCCGTCAGTACAATACATTGTCATCCCCACTCTCTCCCCGTCCCTCGGTGAGTATTTAGCAATACAAATCACCGTTGCCATGAGTTGGACTCGTTTATTTTAACATCGTACATAGAAACATTGCACATGTTATGTTCGACATTAAAATAATCGCACGGTATATTCTAATTAAACAGATAGGAACCTATCACAAATTAATCATCATTACTGCGAAATATAATCATCCATATACCTAAGTATAGTATGTGCGTTCGTTCAGTCAATTACTTGAACTTTTACACCTTGCAACCCAAACCCATAAAACTAATAGTTAATCAATATACCGGGTGTACCATATCCGTATACCGGTCTACCTACTGAATGAACCGCTTACATGAATTTTCTTCAAGTATTCTTTTTGGATCATCTTGTATAATTAAATAAAGTAATTTATTATCTTGACGAAGGAATATAAAAAGAATGACTTTTTATTATTTTTTTTTTTTAATAGTTTTTGTATAAGGTTTTTGAGCTTGAAACTTGAATTATATGAAATCCTTTTTATGTTTCTAGGAACTACAACTAATTAGAAAAACAATTGCGAAATAGCTACTCTACAGGGTGGTTGAGCAAGCAGTAGCCAACGAATAACGCCCAAACCGTTTAAGATATAAAAAAAGTTTTAAGTACAAGCATTACAAGTTTCCATGTCTCTTGTTTTCTATAAAATGGCGTTAGAAGTTACTTTCTAACCCTCAGCACTTTCCACATACAGGATGTTACTTTGTTTATTTAAATGGAACACCGTGTATTTTATGATATTTCCTGAAAGATCTTTTTAAATGCTCAAAAATCATTATTGAGCATTTAAGGATATTTCAGGAAATGTCATAAAATACAGGGTGTTCCATTTAAAAAGCCAAATACAGGGTGTTCCATTTAAAAAGCCAAAGTACTGTATCTGGAAAGTGCTAAAGGATGTAAGTAACTTCTTAAACCTTACTTAAAATATCGTTTAAGATGATTTGGATGTAATACGCTGGCTACTGATTGCTCAACCACCCTGTATAGCACAGAATATTGTAACATGTTAGGAAATGAAATAAACGTTTTTAGTGCAAAACAAGAAAATATATTTATGTTAATTGAGCATGTGTATATTAAAAATAAATTAAGATTGCGTGGGTCCTTATCAGCTCTTATCAACAATGCTCGCACAAATGAGTCACGACAGTCAACTCTAAACTGGATGATAACAAACAGTCGTACTTTAATAAACTTACTGATCTTATTTCTCTCCACTCCGCATTATATTCTTATTTATTTCATTAATATATGCTTACTTATAATAGATTAATCATTATTTATCAATGACGATTTTATAAAATGTTGTGATGAGTGCATTCATAATATAAAGCGTAACTACTTATATGTTTCAGATAGCCTCTCGCCTCTCGGCGCAATGGATAGCGGAGGCGGCGCAGTGAACAAATACTTGCACAAAAAGTTCAAAAAGCAAACAAGCATCGAACCGACCATCGTTGTTGCGAATCATGTGCCAATTCATTCAATAGAAGAGCAACAACAACATCAACACCATCAACCTTTTTGGCATAGTACAAATAATGATACAACTACATTAAAGTCTTCCATATCAAACGTAAACGTAAATGAACTTACCGAACGGCCGGAGACAGCGTACACGTTCGTCCATTGTAATAGACAGGACGATAGACAGCAGCCGCCTGGTGCAACGGCATTAGTCGTAAGGAAATTAGATTCAGCATGTAGTGAACAATCTGACGAGGACATATCAAACAATACTAAAATTAAGCGTAGTGCGAAAGAACCAACGCATTTAATTCGATCGTCTTCCATTATTCAAGATATTAAAATAAATAGATTAAATGACCTCGTGATCAGCAAGGATGAGATTGTAACGTCTCGATCGTTCGAGGCATTAAGTAATGCGTCGTCAACATCAACATCAGGCAATGGCAAGTATGTCTGTCCATTTTGTAATTTAGCCTGTAGCAAACCGAGTGTCCTCCAGAAACATATCAGAGCTCATACGAACGAAAGGCCCTATCCGTGCCAGAGTTGCAATTTCAGTTTTAAAACGCGAAGCAACTTGTACAAGCATTGCAGATCACGGACGCACGTGAATCGTGTGATGGGTAATAAGTCGCAAGACGTCGACATGCTTTCGACGACGCCACCATCGTCGCAATTTGAACGACCATCGGTTATCACAGATGCGCCAATAATCAATAATAAAGATGAGGTGCCGATGAAGACGAAGCCATACAAGCCGCGCTTCCACACCAAGTCCTATTACGATGAGAACGAAGAGAATAGTTTGGCCATTAGCAACGAAAAGAATCCTCCTGATACAACATCGGACTACATCAATGATCTCATCGTCAAAAATTTATCGATTGTTAACAATAGTGATGAGTTCGAACAGCGTCTACCACCAGTTGCAAGCCATACTCTCCTAGTTACCCAATCACATTGTACAAATAACTCCGTGTCAATTGATTTGATTCAAAAACATTATCACGTTGATGATCAACCGTTGAATCTGACCAACAAGAATCGTAAACGTTGTTTGAGTGAAGTGTCCAGTGAACCCGCTAAAAAGAGTCTCATCAAGGAATTGCTGTTGAAGAATCTATATGCCGATACGAACATGCAATGTCCACATTGTAAGATGATTTTTAGGACATTTACTGAATTGGAATTGCACAAAATGAAAATGTGTAAAGGACGAGGTGGTGGAGTGCGATATAGTCGGAGTAGTAGCGTTAATGTGGCTTCAATTCTCACCCAGAACAAAAATGCGTTTGATAATATTCCTCAGATTGCATCGATGTTTCCGTTGAAATCACCGGGTCCGTTTCTGGGCAAAACGCGATTGGTCGAAGCTGATAAAGGCAAATCGTTTTCTTGCGATGATGGTATTCAAGGTGGCATTAGAGATATTGGTAAAGATAGTCCATATTATCAATCGTCATTTGATTATTTGTATGAAAAAAGTCGTAAACCGCCGACTGTGAAACTTTTCGGTGGTGGTGAAGTAAAAGTTTCGCCGGTATCAAATCAAAATGATGATAATGAAGAAACATATCCACATAATGGCCAAGTTGCCCTTGATAAAAGTGATTATCAAATATCACCTAAACTTAGTGAAAATAGAGTTATAAGAAATACGTTACAATCGGGTGGCATAGTTATGCACGCACAAGAGAAGCAGAATTCTGTTATAAAAACAAACGAAAAAGTTGAAAATAGAAGCCGGACCGGTAGCAACGGTGACTATTCCAACATCATGGACTTTAGTCAGAATGCTGCCAAGTTGTTAGCGCCTAATTTAAAGCAACTTAATTTGACGATACCGGGAATACTGACGCCCACAAAGTTTATTGAAACATCCCAGCCGTCATTACTAACTGTTAGTGAAAATAAATCTTCACCGAAAGTGATTACCAATGGCGATTTGACGAATCCATTGAGTTTATTAGTGAATGGTAAAGTCGTTCGGTATGTTCCTGGAATGCCTGGGCCAGTGATTGCAGAAAATATCAAAGCGAAACCAATTATACAAATTACACCATCGAATGATGATGTAGAAAAAACGACGTCGTCTGTTAAAATCGAAGCGCCAAGCCCCCCAACGACAAGTTCCAATGTCAAATTAGAGAAATTGGAACCACCTCCAGTGCCAACAGATACAGTACCAAGAAAAAAGTTTGCAAGACCTGATAGTCTAGCGCTAAAACCAACATCAACTTCATTAAAACATCATCACGGTTTGACGCCTACAATGTTTAATCAGATTTTGATCAGTCCTGATACGCCACGTGGGGACAAAAAATACAACGAGCAATTGATTCACGGTAACTATTTCAGCAATTTGGTGCTGAAAAGTTCGACGCGTCCCGTTTACTGCACACTAAATAAAACGCAACCCTTCTATGTGCCACACTTTAAAAAACTTAGTATGTACTCTGAATGGCGACAACATCAGGACAACAAGTCGGATAAATTGTGCGTTAGCAATTATGATAGCAGGCAAAGAAATAGTCGGCTGACAATTGCTGGCAAATATAACGCGGACAATGTTGTTCATTCCAGTTACAAGGTAAGTAAGCTGCTTAATGACTTTTCGTTTTCATTGATTTTACTTTCCCTTCTTGTATGTTTTAGTTTATTCTTGAGGATGTGACTAATAATAAAGATACAAATGTTACCGACAAGTCGATGATATTAGGCGGTTACGAATCTCATGAGGATTACACCTATGTTAGAGGGAGAGGTGAGTCATTTACCTATAATAATTCGTATGTTCATGAGTCATTCAGTAAGTAATAATAACAATAACAACAACAATAAAGAGACGCAGTAATCAATTAAGTCTTTTCTTGTAAACGATCATTAGTTTTCACATGGTTGAACAAACGTGGTTGTTTATAGGTTTACTCGTTAAACTTGTCAGAGAAACTCTAAACTACTCGGAGTATATCGAAAATTTTATTACAAAAACTTTTTACATTTTAATCTTATACTAAAAATGAAATTATATTACAAAAAGTTCATATTTGATTGAAAAGGGGGTGCACTAGCATCCCCACGCTACACCAATCTTAAAAATAAAACTATCTATTATAACATTACTCATATGACGAAAACTCATCCGATCAGTGATCGAATAGCTTAGGAGCGTTCGTTTAGTGATCGAGTCACTCTCACCAGGTTCGAAAACGTACTCGATCAGTGATCGGATCATAACCCGATCACTTCAAAAGTGATCCTCCTCAAAATTACGGACCATTTCAGTATTTTTGATTATGTTTAATTAATTCAAAATGAAAACTGAAATTGAGAAAAAGATGGAGATTTGTTTTCACTATAGAACATGAATCGTGCAGATCACCACAAATTCGAGTAGTGATCTGTCACGTGACTCCAAGTGATCCGATCAGTTTTCACAAATGTCTATAATTCTTTAAATGATTATTTTGTGTGATGATGAAACATGAAACTAATAATGTTTTGTACGTCAAATCCGCTTAATGCGCCTTGCACCAATCAGAAAATTATGCGCCGCGCTGTCGATTCTCCTCGTCCGTCGTCCGTTACTTATGTGATCGCAATAATAAAAATAATGTATTAAATACCTATTATATGCAGCTTAACGGTTCATTAATTATACAATAAATATCCATTGTAAAAGTCAAATGTTCTGTGTTGACTGGTTGACTGTACACAATGCACTTTATGAAAATTTCCTTTGTAAGTTTTCAGGCTTTTTTTTAACGATGCAAAGTCATTGTTGGCTTTGGCATACCTTTATAAATTTGTTAGTTAATAAAGCACGAATATGTATGTATAGTAACAATGAGTAAGTAAATCCGGTACTGTTAATTAAGTTAATTTGAACGTGCGGAAACTTGCGACTATTTCGAATAAAAACGTAAATATTTTCGAAACGGCGTATGCAAATGAAGTAATTCATCCGCCTGCCTTTGTTTATGATTGTAATGAGCGTCTTGTTATAGGACGAGGTCGTTTTGTATGTGATCAATGTGGGATTCGTTGTAAAAAGCCATCAATGTTAAAAAAGCACATTCGGACACATTCGAATGATCGACCTTACACATGCAAACAGTGCAAATTTAGGTAATGCCTTAATAAATTAATATATCAAGTCATATCAAGTATAGTAGTAGTTCATTGATAAAGAACGTTTGAATTTGGGTTTTTTAGTTTCAAAACTAAGGGAAATCTAACGAAACACATGAAGAGCAAAGCGCACACTAAAAACTACAGTGCTACTGGTACTGGGACAAGCGAAACTGATTCGAACAAATCCACTCATTTGAGTGGTTCGCCAACGTCTGATTCGGAAACGGATGATAGTGGTATGGATAGTAGCGGTAAGGATTGAATTGAACATTTCTATTCATTTACTTGGCACTGCACTGATGTCTACCTGTTAATTTTATACTTACAATTGATACGCGGCCGTATTTTTTTATGATTGGTGCATTTTCGATTTTCATTACCTTATAATAATGCGTTGTAAATCTCTAGTTACTTCATTTATTTACGGTTTTATGTTCTTTTACATAGTTGTATAATAATAATTAACTTGTAATTACAGATGAGTCATCAACAAGAAACCAGGAACATGAAGCTGCGTATGGTTTACTATCCCTATCGCAAAAACTAAACCCAAACGCTAAGGAACTTCAAAGTCCATCATCCACGACAGAAACAAACAATTGTAGCTTCATTAACGCCGAACAATTAGTACACGTATCGAAAACCAACTACGCGAAGAATAAAATCCTCGATCAGAATATCTCACTAAGTGCTATCAAAATGGTTGATCCGATTATGGAGCATGCATTGAAAGATAACGACGCATTTGTGCAATATGTTGGAAAATCAAGACCTTTAACGTATCCATATACAACACAAAATACTGCCATTGATGAACCACCACTATCATCGACTTCAAGTGACCCATCTACAAGTGACCAATCCCCTGAACGCAATATCGTTCATTTCAATGTAATTAAACGTTACAATCCGCAAACGAAACCATCTTCGATGGTTGTTGCCAAACCAACGGAGCACGTTTATCAACAACCACCACCACCACAACATATATCGCCAACATATGAACAACCACTAGCACCACAACAACACCCAGTAGTTGATGACCACCGCAAAAGGAAGTCATCGACATCTTCGGACGCGTTACATTGTACTTACAAAATGGTTGCGAACGATTCCGAAGCAATGGATTTATCGGTTCAAGAAAAAGTTAATAAACCTGCTGAATATAATAAGGTTGCCCACCAAAACAATACACATAATAATAATCGAATACCTAATGAAGAAAAGTATGTTTATTTCATCGAAACAAATAATATAGTACAAAGTAAGTACAGAATAATGCACAAAGGCCCCAACTATGTGGCCTAGGTGCTGTGGTATAAGCAAAAGCCATACTCCTCAAAACAATCTAGAGTGCGTTCGTAAAGAGTCCTCAAGTAACTCGTGGACTGCTCAGCTGTTCACAAGTCGTTCGTAAACTCCAATTATGGGTGTACTTTTGTTACCACGGTAAAAAGAAGCGTAACACGCGGAATAATATAACCTAGAAATTAAATTTGAATCTGTTCCGAAACCAGAGGCCGATACCAAAGTCGAAACGTGTAAGAAACAAGGTAAACAATGGAAACAGAAATTTCGTCAGGAACTCACGAATTAATTCTTGATGAAAATGATATTTGAATTGAATCTTCATCTTCAAGATCCATTATGATAACATATTTTAGTATCATATTACAGACAAAAATATCGCAAATATTCAAGTTCTCACTCTCTGGTTCATTTCCGCCATCTCCATTTTTTTATGATTTCTTGAATCGATTTTTTGATTATTTTGCCACTCAATGCGTATCGTTCGTAAAGGAGAGGTAATAGTAGGGTAGAAGAAAGGTCACGTGATGGTAGTTGGATTACGGGTACTTGAGTAATCCACCGACTTTACGAACGCACCCCTACAAATACCGATTAATGAAATTATTGTTAGGAATTAGTAATTTTTCTCAAATTTATTGTGATGAATTTTTAGACGGACACATGAAAATGCGTGAATATGATAACAGTGCCATGGAAACACTAGCAGATCTTGCAACGAAACAAGAAAAGCTTGAAAAGAATTCGGTAGCTAAAAATGTAGCAACTGAATTCTTAAAATTAGCCACCAAGAATGAAAATCTAAAGACTGAAGAGAAATCTTACGGCGTTCCAACAAGCGTTGTAGCAAAAAGCGACCTGATCGTTAAGAACGAGGAAAATAAAAACTGCACGATTTGCAATAAAACATTCAACAAACCTTCGCAGTTACGCCTACACATGAATATTCATTACTTAGAACGACCATATCGGTGTGAGTCGTGTTCAGTTAGTTTTAGAACGAAGGGACACCTACAGAAGCACGAACGTAGTGCAGGCCACAACAATAAAGTAAGTCATTTATAATTTGATCTATGATAATTCCTTAATACGTTTTTTTTTCTCACAATATAGCTATCAACATCTCCGGCGTTATCATCAATGGAACCGAGACCATTTAAATGCACAGATTGCAGCATTGCATTTCGTATTCATGGTCATCTAGCGAAACACTTACGTTCGAAGATGCACATATTGAAATTAGAATGTCTCTCAAAGATACCATTTGGTCTCTATGCCGAATTGGAGCGTTCTAATAGTTTACTAACTGAAATTAATACTGCTGATGGTGATCAGTGTCTTGATAGTTTAAAGGTAAACGTTGTTCAAATATTTTTTATAGACCGCAGTGAAGGCAAGCCGGTTTGCACCAGGGGCAATCAAACGTTTGCACCTGTAAGGTGTAGTGCAATCAGATTCCCATCATAACCTTAAAATTTAAAATTATTTGAATCTAACGCATCTTATTGGCGAATAACACGCCATGCAATGATTGCACCCGGTGCATTGGGTGCATAAACGTGTGCACCCGGTGCAAATGCCATCACTGATATCGCATGACTTAATTTGTTGTCTTGTTTTTTTTCCAGGTATTAGCTAAACGAATATTCATCAACGATCCGAGCAAACTGAATCAAATGATGAGCGAATCAAATAAGAGGATTGAACACGTAGATTCAGATACAACTGGTAGTTAGTAACCCTTAAAAACTGTAAACAGACAGGTTCATTGTTGATAAATCATACTATCAGGCGATCAGTATGATCAGCCCAAGACTGAATCGCGCGTAAAATAAATAGACGAAACACGAATTGGGGAAAACAAGAAGTTACATCCAAATCGCTTGATGAGTTGATGATGTTAAGTTCCCAATGAAGTCAAGTCACTAACTAAATATTATGAAGTTTTATCTTTTAACCAAAAAAAGAAAAGAAAACAAATATAACTAACGAAGATTTAAAATAAAACTTAAATGTGATATAGTTGATATGATTGAAATGAAGAAAACACGTATAAGTAATTGATACGAGCATAAATAAAATAGAATAATATTTTAGGGAAAATGTTTAAACTAAACTGGAAAGAGAAATATTAAGAATAATAATATTATAAAGAAAAAGGTCCATGTTTACCGTTTTATTGACTTTTGAAGATTGTTGTTCGTTGTCAATCAAATGAATATAAAGTGAAAGACGTAAGAACAACAAACCATTTAAGTACCTAGTTAGTTAAGAATTGTGGAACGCGCGTTGTTTTCGTAATAAATATTAATTGATTGATTTTTAATCGTAAATAGTGCAATTTTTAACACCAATCTGCTTTTTAAGTGGCCTTTTTAACTAAAAATATATCTGTTATTATTACATTATTCGATTATTCATATTGTGTGTCAAGATGATGAAAGAAAGAAATCAATGCGTTTTGCGGATTTCATTAGAACAAGTGAAATGTTTAAATTTATTTATCGCATGATATTTTTAGGGAAGAGAAATCTATCTAAAGCTATAAAAAATGAGTTACTGGTTCTCATAGTTTTGTTCTCAACGATTTATCTACTATTATTTAATGAGATAACAAAGAGTACAACATTATAATTGTTACATGTACAATATTGCATATTTTGTTTCCGTTTATAAAGTCTGTTTTATTTTAAAAAAATATGTACATTTTTTGAAAATATTCCAATAATGCACTGTATTCTATGTATAGGAACATATTTATATCAAGGTGCGTTTCCATGTAGCGATTATGAACCTCTGCCAATCCAGATGTTTCACGTTACGTTATGCCTACGTCACGGAGTTAATTTTAATTAGCTGATCTGGATAAAGATGGCGGAAAAACATATACCTCAAGGGTCATCTCGCTCATTTGGCTGAACTTGCAATGCATTTCGTCTTCGTCAATTCAGCTGAGAGGAAAACGCAAAAATAAGCTCAGAGCTTAATTAAAAGGTTCTACTTTCATGGTCAATCTTTTCATGTGTAACTTGACTGGCTTGCAAGTTGAGCCGAATCCAATGAGCGGGATGACTCTTGATGTCCTTGAGGTTTACGGGTTTTCCGCCATCTTTATCCCAATCAGCTGTTGATTGGGAAGGTCAACTTGTCACCTGCTGACATGGAACATCTCAATAAATAGCTAAATGCTTCATTATTGAATATGGTTAGGTTGGTATTGAATCTAGGGATATTTGGTTACATTACTAACGTAAAATTTAATTTTTGTTTTGATTTTTGAGAAAATATCGTAGTTTTCAGCCAATCACATCTCTCGCAACACTGCATAATCGCCACATGGAAACGCACCTTAAATCTTCAAACAAGTGGTCGCATTCGTAATCTTCGACGATAAATCTACAAAATTAAAATAGAGACGGGGAATATTTGGCACTAGCAAGACAAATTTGGTACATTACACTCGAAAAATAACAAAATCAAATAGTTTATTCCCTCTTATCAAAAAATAATGTTTCTTAGTACAATAACTTAGTATCAAAACAATGAAAAATAATTTACCTGTTGGTTCTCAGGATCGTAGTAAAAATCAAATTACCGCTGATTGCTTAACATGAAACAAACCCGCCAAACCATCTTGCAACGCTCTCAAACAAGCAATATTAGTCTTAAATCCACCAGCGCGTTCCTGCTCCGTTTCAACCCGTATGTGCCTCACATATCCACTGCCCATAATCTCATCCATATTTGGCGGAATGGGGCCCTCCATATGAAACGCTACCGGCTTATAAATAAACAAAGGCCCCTCTTCAATCTTAACTGGCAGGAATTGTGTCGATAGTGATTGTCCGAACTTGACCCCAGTGGAAAAATGCGATAACTTTTCTGGTAATTTAACCTCAGGCATCACCTCCTCTTCTTCCTCCTGCTTGCTCTGCACAAAATGTTCAACAATATTGGATGCATTTGCATTCGAAAACATAAGTTCGTCAATAAGTGCTTCTTTCTGCGCGATTTTCTTCTTTTTAGATGAAACTTCTTCCATTTTGATGAAATTCCGACGTATTTCATCTTGTTGTTTTTCTAGTTCTAGAATTTCTTCAAGTTCGTATTCTTCTCGGCCTATTTTTGATTTATTTTTCATTATTAGCTCGCGATTTTCTTTCTTGTATGATTCAATCTTTTTATTGGTTTCTATTATATCAATGTCGTTTGTTAAATTGTATATTATTGTTTCAACTTCTTCGAGGTAATCATTGAATTCGGCTAAGGTAGCGAAGTCTTCTTCTTTTTTGTTGAAGTCTCGAAGGACACGTTTACGAATGTCGACTTCCTTTTCCACATTTGGGTCTTCAAACAGTTGCACTCGGAAGTTGTTTCTTCGTAAAGGTATTCTACATTCAGGACACGCACCAGAACCTACAAATAGACATTTTTGATCAAATTTCTAATGAATTCAATTTACAAAACAGTAAATTTGAAGTTAAACAAAATCGAGAACAAAAATTTAATAATTTGTTAGCTTCGAAACACAATACTCGGCAAAAATACTGAAATATAACTTACCTTTTAAAAATAGTAAATCAACACAACTTTCACATAATCCATGGCCACAAACATTCACCATCATTTTTAGTGATGGATTTTGGAATTTGCTGGTTTTGCACCTTGGGCAGATTGTATCTTCCATTAGAAACAAGTTATTATTTAAATATATTAAAATTTCTTGAATTAGGTTAAATTACAGTGAGATAACTCAGAGATAAGCCTCTAGATAAGCAGAAGCTCGGTCATCGACCGGAGATAAGAAATGTTTGTGCGACCGTTTGTTTTGTCCCTGATATTGCGTCACATCCATATGTCACTTGTCACATCACATTTATTTTTGATGGTTAGGTTATGTTAGCGCTTACCGCGGTCACCTATGCCTTGGGTGGCCTTAGCCCATGGGGCACAAACTCTTATTTAGCTAGTTCGTCACGAAAAATATTACCGACTCAAGATTACATTGGCGCTGATGCTAATTCGCGCTTGTGTTTCGTTTATCGTTTATGTTCATAAAGTCTTTTCCTGTGTTTTTATTTAATTCTGTTTATTTGCAAAATGTTCATTTGATGCGTTCCTAACATTGATGTCATACATATAACTAGATAGAACATGTTCGTTTTGACATGTACCAAGTATGTGC
Organism: Liometoxenus newtonarum; assembly: GCA_030264535.1. Classification (NCBI taxonomy): domain Eukaryota; kingdom Metazoa; phylum Arthropoda; class Insecta; order Coleoptera; family Staphylinidae; genus Liometoxenus; species Liometoxenus newtonarum. The sequence goes on along the minus strand of JARJEB010011049.1, from coordinate 195 downwards.
GCAGCCATATTGGAAAATGAGAAAATGATCCACAACTTGTATAGCAAGTGTGTATAATGTATAGCAAGCACTCAGTACTGGATACTTGTTCAGATGACATTCAAGGTTAGTATTTTTGAAATCAATGTATGTCTGCCGCGAGGTCTGCCGCTATTTCTGCAATTTGCTCGGCAATTTGTTTTGATCTGACTAAGC
>JARJEB010011047.1:0-15474 GCA_030264535.1 Liometoxenus newtonarum | reverse complement strand
GCTTTCAAACTTACAAATTCAACCATGGAATTCAACTTGCAGTGTGAAACGCTTGCTAGACGAACAGTAAATTACAACCGTCAACTTGAAAAGCTATTATTTCATACACTCTTTATTGTATATGTTCTCGCTTCGTTTGCTTCGAAACCACAAAACACAAACACGGAACAGAAAAACCTAAACCACAAAACCTACGAATGTTCACAGTTTCGTGAATATTCAGTGTACTTTTGAGCATCGAATTAATTGATTTTTGCGACAGCAAATTTTCTGATGCACATGCTGATGCTAGTGGCTGTACGCTGGTGGGTACAGTGGATTTATTGGACTTGGTTCATCTAGAACCAAACTAAACTAAGAAATTAACAACTCCACGAAACGAAGCGACACACACAGTCACAATACACGATACCTATTTACCTATTGCATCGCGTGACGTTTGCTTGACAGAATATTTGACAGTCATATATAAGATATTTCAAGCTACGTTCAGTTAGATTCTATTGACTTTTTTCACTCTAAACGCTATTTAGTCGCTCGGTTATTCCAAGTTCGGCTATTTTCTATTTAACCTTTTCACTTTTAATTGCTTTTTAGTCTTTTGGTTATTCCAAAGAGGGTAAATGGTGCATTCTTCATACACTGAAATACTACTCCAGCTACACCCCAACTCTCTCTGAAAATCCGAACGCATCTTCAGTTCAATAGATTATATAGACATTTCATTATTGCATTCAGGCAAGCGTTCTGCTTGACGTAAGAAAAAAGCTCTAGAGGAATTATGATCTATAATTGACTCGTGTCAAGCTTATTATTCGCGAGTGGTGATAATGTCAGTCATATGTGCCTGCACACACACACACATAATAATCGCTGTTTTACGTTGTCGTCGCGGATAAACGATATAATACCCTAATATTAATTGAAAATATTCAAAATTTGATCTATGTAAACAACTTTCAATTGCTGGAGGTAAAATTATTGAAACTGTGTGTATCCTTATTTCGTTTCCTTTTGTTCCATTTTGTTATGTTCGACATTTTGGAGTTGAGTTCGTAATATGATAGACATGAAAACGGCAGCTGACTGTTTCTGTTTTCAAACTTCTTTGTTGTGTAAGCCAGTAGTAGGTAAACTCACATGCAATTTTATTCCAGAAAATAGCCGACGATATTTGATTCGTTCGTGTATTTCAAATTTCAACTTCAACTTTGCAACACTTTCCCTCCATGATCCATCGAACACGATTCCAACCTAGACTTTCATTATCTGTTTGAAAATACTGTTTACAACACAAAGAACAAGACTTTTGGAAACAAACCAGCACAACAAAATAAAATATTGATCATAATTCTATAAATTCAAATCAAAATTAATCTCTTTTAGTTTGTGAGGTTAGGTTGTTAAAGAAGTTGCCTATAGAAAACTCCAAAAATTACTTTCTCGGCTCGGTCATTTTCTGCGATAATCAATCTGAAAATGATTTTTATATTTTGCTTCCTGATCATGTTGTCCAAGCAAAAAGGCAAAAACTACTAGAAAATTGAAAAATACAAAGCATGTTTGCGTGCCAGAAATTGTGCTGCTGTTTGCTGTCTATTTCAACGCTGTCGATGTCGATGTCAGTGTCGGTTTGGGAATTTCAGCCGTTTGCTGGAAAATGAGCTCGGCATCACGTTGCAAAGTTTCGTTTAGTAGTTGTTGGCGGTTGAGGGAAAGCGCACGAAGCGTACGATTTTGTCAGTCAGTTTGAACGTGAAAATTGCCACGCGCTTTTCCATGCCATGCATTCAAGTCAACACAACACGTTTATAAACAACAGAATGAAAAACAAAATCGCAAACTAAACAAACAAAGAAAATAAAACAACTACATGTTAATTAATGAACGTAATTCTAAAAATAATAGCAAAATAAGAACAAATACTTTTTTTGAAAATTAAATATGCATCAGGTATGTGAAATTAATCAAAAGTTTTCAGAAAGTTTGCAATTTTTTTTAATTCTAATTTTGATTAATTTATGCTTTCCTTTGTTTACGCTTTTTGAAATGTCAAATATTTTCATCAATTACTATTAGTAATGCTTAATTATACTCTAATTAGTAAAATTGAAAATTCCTGGAATCAGAAATTGAAATATTCTTGATTATGAATCACGATCAATTAATCATTAAACTGCAAAATTCTCCATAGACTTTCATTACAAGCATTCTTTCTTAATATACCTATACTTGGAATGCGTTCTTTTCGCTCTTGAATTTATGGCTGAGACCTAAAAAAGCTTAAACTCAGGGGCGTAGCAAGAAATTTTTGTTCAGTAAGCAAGAATTTCAGGGGGAGTATTTAATTTCGGGGTAGTATTTAATGAAGGACGAAAAATGCTAGTAGAAATAAACATATTTGAAATATACCTCCCAACAACGGCTCTGGTAACGTTTACATTAATACATGCTATAATTTTTCCCGCGTGGTTTTAAAAAAGAATTTTTTTCCGTTGTGGGCTCGTAAACACTATTTAATCCTTGCTTCCAAGTAGCTACGCCGCTGCTTAAACTTTTCTTAAACCAGCTTACTTTTGTTCTTTTAATTTCTATTTTCTTGTTGTTTTTCCATATTATTTCTATTTCTTCGTGGACCGATATGTAAAAGCTTAAACTCAGTGGCGTAGCAAGAAATTTTGTTCCGTAAGCAAGATTTTCAGGGGTGGGGGCTCCCTTCGGGGTAGTATTTAATCAAGGACGAAAAATGTTAGTAGAAAAAAACATATTTGAAATATACCCCCCAACAACGGCTCAGGGTAACGTTTACATTAATACATGCTATAATTTTTCCCGCGTGGTTTTAAAAAAGAATTTTTTTTCCGTTGTGGGCCCGTAAACACTATTTAATCCTTGCTTCCAAATAGCTACGCCGCTGCTTAAACTTTTCTTGAACCAGCTTACTTTTGTTCTTTTAATTTCTATTTTCTTATTGTTTTTTAATATTTTTTCTTATATCTTCGTATATATGTATACTTTAATTTATTTTTTCAGTGTTTGTGCTATTTTAATTTGTATATTATGAGTTTAGGCAATTTCGAACTTGACGGTTTGTCATAAATCATTTTTAGAAAAAGTAAAAAGTCGCAATATAGCTAAGTTTGCGAAGGATTCTTGATTTTCAAGAAATCAAGTCCTAATTTTGACAAAAATTCTAGACGAGATCAAGACAGGAATCCGGTCTGCAACTTCCCATAACAAGAGAAGATTTGAATCAACAAGATTAAGTATTTAAAATCAAAATTATTTCAAGAAATTCCTGTTCATAATTGCAAAATTTAAGATATAATTCGAGTTTGTGGCTTAAAATTCATAAAAGTTACGGTATGAAAATACATTTTTTATAAAAAAAACTCCAAAGTACAATTGCTAATTGTTCATTTTCAAGACTCTCAATTCAAGACAAATTCGTCAAGAACATGAAATACAAATTTTTTTCTTTATCTATAGTCTCTATACCAAAACAAAAGATATTTCTTGTCAACAATGCAACCTTCGTTTCGGTTTAGTTTATAAACTAAACCGAAACAGAAAAGATAAAAATTTGTACTTTCCATTCATATTTACTTCATTTTTTTAATTAATTTGGAATATAAAAACTTATTAGTGCATTTTTATTAATCTCCATACAAATCGTTTCGTTATAAATTATTTTTTAATCGTTTCGTGAATAGACCTTTGTCAAAAGTGCAGTCATTTCATCCACCACACTCAGATCCATATATCTTCCTCACTAATTTTGCTTTTTGTCTCAAGTCTAGTCCAGTGGTTCCCAATAATACTTTTTAATTAATATTTATGAATGGAGATTCTCAACTCAAGTCAAGTAACTTAATGTTTTTCTGCATTACTTGACTTAACAATGGACTTGAAAATCAAGCTTTTTAAAAATTCACTACTTGACTTGACTTCTTGACTCAATATCAACTTGAAATAGAACCAATTATGCAAGAAAACTCGAAATTAAACATTTTCTGATTGAATTTAGTTTTCTAAATAAATTTTATCTCTCCTGATATAATTCATACATTTCCAAATACATATCCAAATAGATTGCTGACCTCGCTACGCTGACATTCCGATCTTCAATAATCTACTTTGCTCGATTCCTAACCTTAAAAAGTTATTTTATTATACTTTAATTAATGCTGAATAACACCGATTAATGCACTCCTATTATATTGACCAATCACAATACTCGATTTTGAGGTTGACATCCAATCAACTCACGATTATACTGATGAAAATGCTAGTAGATATAGATATAAATGACATCCAATCAACTGACGATTATACTGATGAAAATGCTAGTAGATATAGATATAAATGACATCCAATCAACTGCCGATTATACTGATGAAAATGCTAGTTGCCGCTAGGTGGCGGATGCGATAGGAACTGATAAAAAGTAGTCGTGCATTAATCTTCCTAAATTACACTCGAGGTTTATTTTTTATCAGGATAAACTGATTGTCAATCATTCGTAGCATTTCTTAAAATAACCAATCATAGTGTTAACAACTAAAAAAATTGTGTTTCCAAGATTTATGGTGAAATATTTATGACTACATTGTTCATTATTTCGACATTTCCATTTGTCGTGAATCGTGACGACTTCTTGAACATTATCGACTGTTCAATATCGTAAAATTGTCGTTTCTTCAATTTTATATGGAAAATTAATGGTAAAAGAATCATCACCATTGCACTTGTTTCCCTTTGAACTGGCAATACTGCTTGTTAGCATTATTTCTGGAGAATTATTTTAACAATGCAATTGTGTGCAACCAATTTTACTATGTTTCATTTCAATTTCATTTCATTAACAATAAGAAAATTTGTTTGATATTCTCAACGGTTTAAAATTTATTTTTGCCCGTTAGACCAGTTGTTTCTTTTATTCTTCACTTATGTTGACTTTTTTGGCAGGTTTGTTCAAAGCGGTTAATTTATTTTTTGACATGATAACAATACAAAAAACTGGGAACTGTACTAATAAAGTTAAAAGAATAAAGAAAACGTCCATATATTCCTCTAGGGCTCTAGAGAAAGAGAATAATAGAAGTGAGTGAATACGATAGCACTGAGGAAAAGATGAGACGAATGAAATGTAATTAAAACTTTCTTAATACGAATATATTTGTAGTAAATGCTATAATAAATGTAATCTGATCTTGAACGCGAGAACTAGGAATCTATTTTAAGGATTTAGAAATTTCAGGATAATAGATTATAACGTCCATAATATTCAAAATTCTTGTTTTTTTAACTTTAACACCTCGAACATTAAATTGAATTTTGATAAAGATCTACAAAAAAAATTATATTTCTGAATTGTGCTTTCATTTTTCACTTATCTTTTTTATTCATTACTTTTAAGTATTATAGTATATTATTCAATGAGCGCATATGGAGGCTATTATACGCGTGGGCAAAGTTTACGTAGCGAGACGGAGTAATCGCCCGAGCATGTAATAACGACGACAAAATTTAATTTGGCAAAAATTCAATCATGGAATTCAACACATAATCCTAGATGACGTTTTAGATGCAGTCCGTGTGTCACATATCATTATTGAATGCAGCGCAGAGCTGTGCTTGACGTAAAGTAAATCTCTAGAGGAATAATGACCTATTATTGACGTGTGTCAAGCTCATTATTCGGGAGTGATATTAATGTGGATTATATGTGCCTGCATACACACCTAATAATGGTTGTTTTACTTGGGGTCGCGGATAAAAGTATTAATGAATCGTATTAGCGGCAATTCCAATTAGTCTTATTTACTTTGTCACAAACAAGAAAACATAACGGTTATTTGAATATTGAGTTAAAATATGAGAAGGATAAGAGTAAAGGTAAAGAAAGCATACTGGCTGGCCATATTCCCATTAAATAGTACACATAATCCTGAAATTATGATGCAAACGACATTTTCTTCCTGAATGCTTTTTTTTGCGCCTCTTCCAAAAATGTAAGACGACAATCGTCCTTTCATCTTCCTTCTTCTGCTTCTTCTTCACCCTTACAAATTTCTATGCATAACGACTATTTCTAAAGCAAAACGAAACGCATTTACTAGGAAAATACTCTTTTTAGCACCAACGATGTTGATGTTCGTATAGAAAGGATGACTAAGTGAAACGATGAAAGTGACGAGAAGGATGTAATTCGTACTAAATGGTGTATCAACACTAAACGAGCATCTTGATGGATCTCTTAAGTAATTGAAACGCATCGTTCACGTTCATCGTTTTGTTGCTTAATGCCCAAAACGCTCATTTCTTTAAATAGTTTAAATACTTAAATTCGAATTTGTTTTTCACTGAAATATTATTTTTCAAAAAAATTTTTTTACAGTTTTCTATAAATGTTTTAAAATAATCTCTAAAGTCAAGATGGCACTTAACTTATGTAGATTCCTGTAATTTGGAATTTTTTTTATTGCCATTTAGGTGTGTTTCATTTTGAACGTGTGTTAATTGAATTTAATTATTTCCAGCACCGTCAAAGTTAATTAATCGAATCGACACGCTTTTAACTGATTTTTTAATGACTTCTCACGTCCGCATAGACTTCAAAAGTTGACGTATATACGCTCATAGGTGTAATGACAAGAGAGAATTGTTTTTTTTTTAACACGCCGTGCTCAAAATTGTATAGGAGTGCAAAACAAAATCGATGATAAAAACCAAAAAAAAAAAAAACCACCAGCATCACATTGTCGACCAATGTCATGCGGCAACCTTTTATTATATTACCAAAATAAAAATATAACATTTTACAATAATGCAGAAAAAAAAGGGACGAAAAAGACTGCAAAAATGCGGAACGTGCTGGTGCTCATTTTCTTCTCGTCGATTTAATAATAGTAATATATGTAATGATGAGGATAATAATAAATTTTTTTTTTTTTGATTTTGTCTTGATTATACAGGGGCTTCTACAAAATCATAAAAGTGTGTAAGGGAACAGTTAAGTGGAGAAAGTAAAATATTTCATAATAGAAGCGTATCCCCAACCAACATCACTAAGATCTGTAGTTTCTATCATCAAAATCATCAAAAATCACCACCCTTAAGTTCGTTATTCCAATGTTTCCAATGTTTGGATCACCAGATAACGATATTGTTTATTGTTCCTGTAGTGGCCGTAGTGTGTTCCTGTAGCGGCTCAGTTTTTTGTTTGTTGATCGAAACCGGTCGCACCCCTCTATACTTAAATATAAAAAAAATCATGAAATTCTTCTAAAATTAATAATACATTTTTGGAACATCTAGTCCATTTGGTAGAACAATGAAATATATGAAAGAAAATTCCGGACATGTTCGGTAACATCTAGGTACATGCCGACAGCCGACAGGATGATAATCACGAATCAAGGGTAGAAAATGTGGAAACGTGGACATAGGACATGAAAACGTATATAGAATCCCTGAAACGTAACGGCAATGGCTGTAACGATAAGACTGAATAAATTTAATTATTGACCATTATTTCCAGTTATTAGTGACTCGCTCGTAACGATATTAATTTAATAATTCCGAATGTACGATCGTTATTCTCTATATACTATAGGTAAGAACGCTTTTGGCATAGTTTTCGACTTTCGTATACTATAATACCAACATACCTAATAGTTTCCGTAATTCTAACTTCGTGTCGAATTTATCCCTGACTTTCAGTTGTAGCTGTTGATTTTGGGTTTTGTTCCGGTCCCAACGAGACACGTACGTTACGACAGACACAGTTACATGTAGTTAAGTTAATAGTTATTAATATTAATACTGCCAAAAGTCGTAATTTACAATCAACTTTTAGTTGGAAATCCATTTTACACTCGTGTCATGCTTTTATTATTATTTGCGTACTATTATAGTACATTACATGCCTAGAGTGGTAAACAGCGCTTTTCATTCGAGCAAAATATTTACGCGCGACGCGTGCGCAGTGAGCGAGAGCGTGTAATTTTGCGAGAATGAAAAGCGCGTTTCTACTCGAGGCATGTACAGTACTTTATGCTACGACCATAGCATAAATATATTATCAGCATTTTCATTAACATTAAGAATTAATTCACAAATGGAAAAAAAATTATAGTTTTGAGTTAATAATATTATTTCAGAAAGTGAATGCTAGCGCCATCTATCAGTGGAAACTCGAACTATTGCCTCGTGCAAGCTCGTGCAGTGTCGAAGTGTTTTCCGCACATACCATACGTAATGAGAAGTGTTTTCCGCACATACCATATACGTAATGAACTGTTGACATGAACGACATTGATTTCGAAGGCACCACGTTGTACGAAAAAGTGTGCTTTCGAGTATGGTCGTAGATAAAAGCTATTTAACATGTTTTTTTTTGGAATTTAATTGACTGTTTTTAGTAGATTTCTATAGTTTTACAGTTATCATTAATATAGTTTTGAGTTAATAATATTATTTCAGAAAGTGAATGCTAGCGCCATCTATGAGTGGAAACTCAAACTATTGCCTCGTGCAAGCTCGTGCAGTGTCGAAGTGTTTTCCGCACATACCATACGTAATGAGAAGTGTTTTCCGCAGATACCATACGTAATGAACTGTTGACATGAAAGACATTGATTTCAAAGGCACCACGTTGTACGAAAAAGTGTGCTTTCGAGTATGGTTGTAGATAGATAAAAGCTATTTAACATGTTTTTTTTTGGAATTTAACTGACTGTTTCTAGTAGATTTCTATAGTTTTACAGTTATCATTAAAATTACAGGAATCCTCCTATTTTGGGCGGTATTGTAATTTTTTCATTTTAACTACTTGGGATAAATAACTATAGATGGTGACGCTAGAGTCGCAGCCCCAAACGCGTACTTTGGCCAATCAAATCCTTTTAAAGTAGATACGCGTTTCGGGAACTTCTCGTCGTAATCCCGCTAGGGTCGTATGGACTTGTGTTTTGCTTAAACGTAAAAAATTACAGAAATCTGCATATTTTCATGGCCATCTTAACAAATATTCGACAAATACATTGCCATGACATAAACAATATTCTTTTAGGTATATATTTATATGTTTGATCAATATGTAGGTACAAAAAGGGGTATCAAAGAGGTATTTGTTCCTATATTTTAGTGCTTTTATAACTTTGTGGTTTCTGGTTTCATACGTGTATGTACTGATCTACATACACGTATGAAACGTAACCAGAATTAGTTCTTGGGGGGTGCAGTCGTAGGAAATAAATTATAAATAATACAGCCAGGTTATTTCTGAATGACCTATATATAAATAATTGAAAATTTTGGGGAGTGCAATTGCAACCTTGCACCCCCTGGGTACGCTAATGATGTAGATCATGTAAGTTCTTTTATATTATCTCGTAGCAGTTGGAATTGGAGTTTTATATCTTTCTGATTTATATTTGCGTTTCTACCCCTTAACTTAAACTTAAACGTTTATACACCTTGTTTCTTCGTATTTTCTTTCTTGAAAAACGGTCTTCAAAAAAAATTTACTACAAATATATGCAAGTAACAGTATAGTGTAGTAGCTTTAGATGTGAAGAGTATATATATAGTATAGGTATACCAGGGGTTGAGTAAGTGGTGCGACTACCCTTTATAGATATAAATTTAAAAATGTTTTATTGCGTAAAATGTTTTATAACTTATATTTTTACGGTGCAAAATTGTATAAAGTACTTCATATGTTCGGTTAAATTTACTGGGCCTTATCCATAACTTTACGATTAAGTAAAAAATGAATTCATATCAATACAAATGACGCTGCATTATCCGGATTTACTTCATTAGCATTTTGTGTCTGCTCATTATTGCAAGTACATTTTCTTCTCACTTGTTGTTCTTTTGAGGTATGTCGTTGTGCCTCGAGTTGGGCGCCAATTGTTGTGGTGCATAAAGTTATATTTAAATTGTTTTATTAACAGTTTCTCAAATTTCGTTTCTAATTGAATACTTACAAAGTCAGGTTTTGTTTATATATCTTCCTTTTATCGCGTTTATCTCGGCTATATTTGTTGACGTTTTTCATTTCTTTCGTATCAGCTATTCCCCTATGAGTTAGTTGACTTGTTCACTAATAGGTGGCGCTAGAGATATTGCTGCGTTACAAATTATAATAAATTAAATATTAAATGAGTACATTGAAATCAATTAATTGTACTTGGAAACTTTGAAGGCGCAAATTTTTGGATATTTATTAATTTATTAATGAAATTTTTATTTATCGATTTTGCAAAACTTTCACACTAATGCAGCAATTTTAGAATTTTGCATTCATTTGTTAGTAAAAATACTAAAAATGTTGAACAACACCGCCGAAAAAATGTTAATTCACCAACATCAAATTTCACAAAATGGAAAATAAATTAAAAAATAGCTAGCTTTACGATGACTAACTCACAAAAAGCAAAATATTCATGAATATTATTTTATACAAGGTGTTATTTCATTGTTTCACATTATTTTTATTTAGTTTAATTGATTTTTTTTTTCAATAAAATTTGAAGATTTGTACGAACACAAATTAAAATAGAAGTTTTTTTTTTAATAAATTCAGAACATAAAATACAATTTTTTGCTTCCTTTGTGTTAAAATTTTAATATAAACTTTTAAAAATGTTGTACAAAAAAAAATTGTACTTCAAAATCGTCAATTCAATCTTTTCCTTGTGCATCGTCTACGACTTTCTTGTCATAGAATAGAAAATATTTGAATGATTCGAACTATTCGCTTGAAGTAACTTTTGCGATACTTATGAGTTTTTCAAAGGCGAAACGTGTAGGAATTTTCAACATTTATTCTTTTGTACTTACAGATGGTACTCTTCCACATTGCGGTGATTGTACACAACAATACAATTCCATCGGTTTTCAGTTCGAACACCTTCAATTCATATTTATGATTTTTATACTGAAAACTTAAGATGGCGCTGAAAATATGAAGATTCCTGTAATTTTTATACCTTATGAAAACTTGTTTTACTCACAATCTTACCCATAAATGTTTGTGTTCTTACCACATATGCAACAAGGATAATTTTATTATTATAAGGCAATGAAGATTTACACGAAAGTAAGAAATTTAGTTCGTCCTTATCGTCGTTGCGCAGTAATAAATAAACGAAATCCAACCATTTATTTAATTTGTTGTTTATTGTATGCTTACAGTTCCACCGGAAACAATAAAGATCGTCGAACACGGCGAGCAGAACGTAAAGAACTACATCCTTGGTCCTTACAATGAAGGAGCGTCTATTAATATCACTTGCGTCGCCATCGGAGGTAAGTGGAACGCAATTTTTGTCCTAAAACTACTAAGAACCTAACAAATTCCTTCATTTCTTCATATACTGAGTGTTTCAAATACTTACAAATTATTTCTTTGACTTTCTGTAAAATTATTTCTGAACTGTTTCTTTTCTAGTCACACTCAGAATATTTATCTTGTTTCAGCAGCAAGTATTCGTAGTTGCACAAGTGCAAAAGCTTTTAAGAGTGACTTATACATGCTTTTTCGCACTTTTGTTTTTTTTTCTAATTTTGAGTGTGCCAAATGTTTTCAATTCATTAGTAAATTGTCTATTTCTTTGTAGGTCGCCCGCCACCGAAGGTCACCTGGTGGCAGGAAAACGCTCTCCTTGATGATTCCTTCGAATACTTATCGGAACGACGCGTCCGCAACGTGCTGCACATTGAGAAATTGCAAAGAAAGCATCTTCACACCGTACTTACGTGTCAGGCATCCAATAATAATTTGGTCGCACCCAAATCCAGTTCCATCTCCCTCGATCTTAACTGTAAGTGATTTTTTTCAATTCGTTTCGCAAAACACTTTGTATATATTAATGAAAGTTATATAAGCGTAATGTACAAGGTACTTATATGTTCAGTTCTGAACGCAAATGAGAGAATTAATGGAGACAGATGGTTTTATTGTTTTCAACTAACAATTAAACGACGAGATAAGAACGCGACGGTAAAAGGAAATTGGAAATGGGTGCGCTTGGCGGGAGGGGGGAAATTCGGGGAATGATGATGAGAAAGTGAGGTAGGAAAGTAGGAAATGTTGAACTGCAAGGTTCGTTTCGTTTGCAAGTGGAATGTGGAAAGAGGAAAGACATAGCGTGTTAACATAACATAACATTATCAACATGCAAAGAGTAATGAGGACTGCGTGCTGTGGTGGAGGACATTTAATGCTCAGAAATATAGGAGGAAAATGAGATATCTTTGTAAGTTTCGTTTATGTGAAATTTCTCACACTTTTTTGGTTTATTTACTTGGAAGTTATACAAGTATTTAGGTCGGAAGCAGTGAACATAAAGCAAAAGTGATTCTGCTTCCTTCGAAAAATAACTCTTTACAACTTTGAATTTAAACATTCCTTTTGCTCGTTTCTCTATAAAATGGATCTGAAAAATGTAGATTCCTATAATTGATATTAAAAATCTACATATTTAAGCGCCATCTATACAGTGAAATACATCCTACTAGTATGAATCTGTATTTTCTGGAATTTTATAAAATTTGATTTCGTTTCGTTCGGTTTATGAAATCATGCGTCACACTCTACAAGAATTTGAATAAAAATTATGGTTTCTTACAGCATATATATGAATCTCCACGTATGGGTGGTATATATTTGTCTATTTGTTAGAATTTTTTTTGTGTATTGCCGCACAGACCGTTTTAAAATCGAATGAATGTCGAAGAATACGTGAAAATGTTATTCTGAAATTGAGCTCCTTTTATACGAAATATGTTGAAAAAAGTATATTCGTAAGTATATATTGAGAATATTCACAAGAAGCGCACCCCACAAAAGTATTTATTTCTATGAAGGTACGAAAACGTAAATGTACGGCACGAACCGGTTGAAATCGTTAAATTTGCTTAAAATTGAACATTTTCTTAAATACACTTCCGCACTCCAGCAAAATTTCCATCTTTATTCCTTTGTTCCCCAAACCAATCCTTTGTGGGTCTGTTTTTAATTTAACCGAATCAATACTCATGCGTATTAAAAAGCAAAGATGGCGCTGTAACTATAAAGATATCTGTAAAATTTTAATATTAAATTGCTATAATTATACGAATCCTAAAAAGCAAATATTCTCTAAATTAAAAGAAAATAAAGCATTAGTCCTCATATATTTTCATTCAACGATTGAAATAATCCTTATACGTCGGTCAGAAATGAATATCCGCTTAAAAGGTTTAAATACGTCGAGATATTGTGGCTCGACCTTTTGGACACCATTCGAATTCATTTGTTTGCGCGCTTATAGAGGTCTGGAGGGTAGGATTCCTCCTTTTTTTGGTTTTTTACCGTTTATCTGATTTTGCCTGCAACTGTCCATTGTAATAATGTCGACTGTCGAGTATGCAGCGAGCGAAGGGCTTATTCGGTATGCTCGTGGCATGTGATAACACCAGCAGTGCTAGTTGAAACAGATCAGGGGTTGAAATTGCAAGCTAAACTGCTAAACTGGAAGCAGTCGATGTTCCCAGGACCGAGACGTGCTCAAATACGTACTTGTTGGAGAATTCCAGTGTATTTATTTATTTGGAGAGGTACGCAGTTGCACAAAAGTTTTAGGAAACCTAAAATAAATTGCCCGAAGGAAAATTAGCCGAAAGCAAATGATCGAAATAACAATTCCCCCGAAAGGATAGTTGGCCGAAAATGAAATTCCCCAAATTACGATTGTCCGAAATGAGAATTGCTCGAAAATTCAAAAAACAAACCAAGTACGCTAAAACCAAGTACGTTTTCTGTGTTAACACTAACTTCTCGTTAACTCCAATAAGGGCTAACCCCCAAACCGAAATGGGTTAACAAAATAATATTTTCGGGCAATTCTCGTTTCGGTCAATTGTAATTCGGGCAATTTTTACATTCAGGCAACTATCCTTTCGAGGAATATAATATAAATAAGAAAAATTAGAAAGTATACAGGAAAAATAAATATTTCAATCATATTTATTCTCTTATTAAGTTCATTAATTTATTTTATCATTCTTTCCAAAAGCAGAGAAAATACGGAATAAAATTTGAAGGACTCTTACTATAAAGAAAAAAATTAATAAACCGAATTGACATTTTATGTTTATTAAATACCGTATAAGGGATGAGATTTAATTTGATTTATAATCACATTTTGTCCTTAAAATTGTTTAATATTCTTGTATACAAATATTAATAATGAATTTCAATTGCAAGAAAGTAAAATTTTTATGAAATTCGAAAACAGGATATTATCAACCTATACTCATCAAAGTTATACTTGTACAGGACATGACGGCAATATATGTATGTGTTCATTATAATATGTCATGCAGAGAACGCAGTAACGTAATAAATAAATTTGCGACTTAAAAAACCGGAAAAATGGGATAAAAATGATTACGACGAGTCGCCATGCACGCGGACATAAAAGGCATAAAGCAAGTAGTGAGTAATAGGACGGTGGTGCAACCATGCACGGGCAAGGACGAAATAAAACGGATTTAGGCTAATACTATATTTTCCGGATTGTAAAGTCTATATGTATAAAACTAAGTAAATTGCTAATTGAAAACGAAAATAATGGGAGAATAAAATAAAAAATAAAAAATGAAGTTTGTAACCTTCCCAAAAAAGCGACCATCCAAACGTAAAACCTGTCACCCTGTATATTTATGTATTTTGATGTTTGTGTTATGTTGGTTGTCATGGAGATACATTGAGGAAGCGAATCAGCGCCACAAATGGATGAGAGAAAATAGTATTTTCGAGAAGAGCGAGTATACGAACCGAATTAACCGTATAACAAGAGACTCGCTCTCTTAAGCCAACGATCTGAACAAGAAAACAGATAAATTTTGAGATTCAATAAATACATAAAGTTTTTGCAAGTTAAACATTAAAAAAAGTTATTATCTTCATCCATTAATGGAATTAAGGCATAATTCATTAACATTATAACATAAGATAAGCTGATAAGGATTGTCAAAGGAGTGAACTTAAAGAAAATTAATATTGTGTGTTTGCAAACTTCTTTATAAACTTCTTTTAAGGGTTGTAGCATAAATATTTCCTGTAACTCCCAGTTGATTATGAAAATATATCAAGGACTTGAGCTTGCGGAATAATAAATGAAGATGCGACTTAATATTTGTAGAAGTACACGGCGCATTAACGTCGTGAATAATAATTAAAATATAAATTAATGTTCTAATTACAGTCGGATTTTAAAAGAGTATTATAAAGGCTTGTTGTATATTAAGGATTGTATGAGTATAAAGGATGAGTCAAAAGTGAAATGAAGAGTAGATATGTAAATAGACAAAGATATGCCGTGTGATGAAGAATTGTTAGTCAAGAGTGAGGGATGTTAGGCGCAAGGACGAAATAGTGCGGTGAAGTGGAATCGCTATAATATATAAAATAAT
>JARJEB010011040.1:0-13187 GCA_030264535.1 Liometoxenus newtonarum | reverse complement strand
ATATGTTTAAGAATAGATTACTACACGTAAGCGGAAATCCAACTATTCTGAATTGAAAAATTCATGGGAAATAATTGTTAATAAAATGATTAATATTTTGAAAGTGGTAAATAATGTTTTAAACGTTTTTCCTTTGTATTATTTTAGACTTCATGGATCATATGAAGCATTGAAATATGGCAGCCTTCTTGATGGCTTGGCGGATCTGACTGGAGGCATCACTGAAAGTATTCCACTACGTCAAGACGTTGCTGCATGTGCTCGACTCTTGCACAAGCTCTTAGACATGACTTCAATAATTACAGCCACAATACAGTCAGCAAACCAACAAAATAAATCAAATAATCATCCTGAGAAATTACCAAGTGGTATACAAGTTGGGACAAATTATCGAATTTATGCTGTGGAACGGGTAAATACTTAGGAAAAAGACAATTATGTTATTATTTACTGTTTTCTTTTCTTCCGTAGGTGGAAAAATGTAGTGGTGAAGCAATACAATTAATAAAAATTCGAAACCCCTTGGGTCCTTCGACAGAATATATCGGGAATTGGTGTTTTGATTCACCAGAATGGTCGGAAGTAATGCAACCAGAAATGGATCGATTAAAAATGAAAACTAACGATGGAGAATTTTGGTTATCTTATAACGACTTTATAAAAACATTTTCACATTTAGAAATCGTGCATTTAGATAGCGATACAAGTCGCGATGAACCTTCATTGCACAACAAAAATACGTGGCAAATGCGACTTTACCAAGGCACTTGGCAAAAAGGTGTCTCCGCAGGTGGCTGCCGCAACAATCCAGAAACATTTCACATTAATCCTCAATTACATTTATTACTCAGTGAACTTGAAGAAGTTGTTGTGTCTTTAAATCAACATAGCATAATGGAACCGAAAGTTATTGGTTTTACAGCTTACTCTTTACCGAAGAACGCAACCGAAACAATAGGCAAAACATTTTTCAAAAAAAACAAATCCTTGGTTAATTCCCAATATACAAATAGTCGACAAGTTAGTCATCGTTGTCAATTGGAACAAGGTGGCTATTTGATATTACCAACTACGTTTGAACCAGGGCAGGAATGTGGATTCACATTGAGGGTGTACTCAAGCAAACCATTGAAGTTGAAGTTGTTGGACACGGTGCCGTATTTATTTAAATCAGCTATTGTTAAGGCGCCACCGTTATTAGATGGCAAAAGTTTTAGTCAGTACGAATCAGTATTTTTGCAATTGGCAGATGAACATCGGACGGTAAATTCCTTTGAACTGCAAGAATTATTAGATGCTTGTTTGCCGAATGACTATATTAAAAGTTGTGCTTCAATTGAAGTTTGTCGACAAGTTGTTCTCACATTGGATGTAAGTGTATATATCATTGTTGCCTAAATGTGGTAATCCATATTTTGGGCTTTTGTAGAATTCTGGGACTGGACGCCTGAAATTCTCCGATTTCAAAGACCTCATGTGCTCGTTAAAGTATTGGCAGACCGCATTTAAGAATCACACAAAGGAAAAGACTGGAATATTAAAAGCTGAACGATTGCGCGATGCATTATTGGAGATTGGGTTTCAGTTGAGTAGCGAAGTTCTGACAATTTTGATTTTAAGATACATGAGGAAAGATGGAACTCTACGTTTTGGTGATTTTGTTTCGGCCATATTACATCTTACTGTAGCTTTTAGTAAGTTTTCTTAATATTCTTACCAAATTACCCATAACTTATAATATTGCAGATATTTTTGAAACTAAAGACCCATTACAAAACGGAAATGTGAAATTAAACTTAAGTGAGGTAAGAAAAAAAGTTCAATTGTTGTTTAGTTTGGTTTGCTCAGAAGGACTCTAGAGATCCGAGTTTGGAAAGTATTCAATTTCTCACGAACGCGATAATTTGCACATCGCCCGAGTGTGAAAGTGAATGTTTACCAATCGCGTTAGGTACACTGCATTTCCTTCGGCCACATTTTTCCATCGGAAGGTTAATAAACTACAATGACACTGACTCAGCCACTTGTCATGGCATATTCCATAAGAAACTGTGCGGGAATGTTGTTTTTGGCTAGAATTTATGTCGGCTGTGAGTAATTGCCAACTTTCTAGCTACCTAACCAATGGCGAAAATGTGCCATTTTATAGTGGCCTTGGGAAAAATTCATTTCAACATTTTTGGGCCAAAAATGCTACCATAGTTTTCACTATTCTGAATTACATTTCACTTTTGCCTTACAATCGCTAGAGTTTCAGTCGTTGTCAATTTTCTAGCTGGCTAACCTGTGGCGAAAATGTGTTATTTCGTAGTGGCCGTTGGAAAAATATATTCTTTGTTTATTTTCAGTGGCTTAAATCTTCGTTGACATGTTGATACTATCAGATGTACTCGTGGGAGGACGAACATATCAAATCATTTTCTATTTGTTCAAGAAATTATCAATACAAAGATATTATTATTAACAAATATAACTCACTGATAAATGTAATATAAATTAGATTAAATAATTATGCGTTTACTTGTAAAGATATGTTTTATTTTGTAAATAATTTGTTTATTATCTTTATATAATTTGTTTTTGTATAAAATTTAATATATTTGTAAGAATCTTATACCTAAATATAAAGTGTTGTAATTTTTGGTAATTCTTACATTTCCTCATTCTCAACATTTTGTCGTTCCGGCTATATTTTAGTTTACCGTACCTGTACGGTACGATTTTGAACAATGATGCATTTTTGGATAGATTTTATCTGGCTGAATCTAAAACAAACAAAAAAGTTATTGGGTCGGCAAACTTATTTAATATATAAATACTTTATAGATTGACTATTTTATGTATGTAAACGGAGATGTAACTTGAAATTTGTAGTTAACTTTCACCTGTCGGTGACGTTTTCTTAAAAATTAGTTGGCAATTGCCTGTTTGGTTTGGTCCAAGGGCAATATCCAAAGCGTTACGCGGTTAAGGTTATTTTGTAGAAAACGCCCAAAAACGCCAACGGTACATGGTTTGGTTTGGTTTAGGTAATTCTAAAAGAGGAAACTTTAAAGCACTATAACTTGTGCAATTATTTTTTTGGTTGTTTTAGGTTTACCTAGTCAAAATCTATACGAAAATGTATCATTCTTGAAAATCGGAGCAGTTACCGTAAACTAAAATTATTCCGCCGTTCCTAAAATTAGTGGCAATGCTTGGTGGCATAACTGAAAATATACCAAAGATAACACTAGAGATTACTGTTTTTTACGCTTGTGTAGTAAATTATTATCAATTTCCAATAAAATTTTCTTAAACTTTACTCTCTCTCTCTCTCTCTCTCTCTCTCACGATAATCCATCAGACGATATTTGCTGACAATTTAATGATCCCCGACATCCTGCTTGAGTGGAACTTATTGTCACAACACTAACAATTAACCAGGCAGGAAAAGTTAGATTAAAATCACGAGACAAACATTTTGTCATTGTTTAATGCAAAAATCAAGTCGGTTTGATAAAATTTCGAGTTGTTTGATAAAACGTCAAAATAGATCCATAAAGAAATTTATTAGAAAAAGCAGGATTCTCGAACGGAATAAAACAATTCCAATCCATACATTTAAACATTTATACAATATTGTACGTACAAGATCTTTTTGTACATAACATCTTATATTTCCGCTTTCAATTTTTCACATTAAAAATATCAGTGCTTTTATCGCGCATCGAAGAGTGAATTGGTGATTAATTGGGGAACATTTCTTCGATTGGTCGTCGAATTATCGGTATGAAGGTAAAATGACATTTAAACTAAAGACTCAATATTGAAATTGAATATTTCTGGGCGCTGAATTAGAATCGGCCTAAGTCGGCGTCTGAACATGCAATAGACGAGCATTGGGATTCTGCAGCTGACCTTATCGTTGAAAATTTTCAAAGTGTGGCAGGCAACACTAAATCGTCAACTAAAAACGTCAAGAGGAAGAGTAGTTTTTTGAGCAAAACTAACTTACTGACGAAGAGCGTTAGTCTTATCAAAGGATACGCTGCGTTGTCGTTAAAACCAGAAGGAAATTTGGGAGAAGCGGATGCTTACTTCAAAAAGTCATTGAGACATTACGACGACCTTGAACTGCTCACACCAAAAAGTCATAAATCGAAATCTAAACGACCAAAAAGTGTAAATATAATTGTATTTATTAGTCGAATATAAAAGGTGATTTATAACAGCCAGTATCTAAATAGGCACAAATATATGTATGTATAATTAATTTGGAACTTATGCTGTAGGAGAAACGGTCTAAGAAGAAAGTTGTTGGACAAGGGGATATCAAACAGCAAAAGTTTTTCTCCGCAAGTGATTCCTCTTTAGCGACACCACGTACACAAGTTGACGACGAAACTGACGTTTTCTATTCTCCCGTTAGTTGCCATTTATACAGTTCAGGCGACTTAAATTTTCAAAATCTTCCTCCATTGGACCGAGGTTTAAACGAAAAAGGCGACGAGAACTCTCAACCAGAAGAAGTAGTTGAACATTTTGTCACTAGAAAATCCAAACAATATCAAGATCTAGACTTTGAATATTTTGAACCAGATCGACCAGCACAAACAGAGACAGGAAACGGAGAAGAAAGCGCCAAAACAAGAGAATCATATATACTAGTTACAACAAGCAAAACAATGGCCGAAGAAGAGCCTGATGCGATTCCTGGCGATGATCCTATGGAAGAGACTGAGAAGTTGGTAGAAGAAACAAGCGCCGAAATTGCCAAAATTGAACAAGACTTTGAAAATGTAAGCCTAAACTTCAAAAAATACCTCGAAGAGTTACAATGTATTTTGTAGGAAGATGTTCCAACTGATGAAAAAGCTGTGCTCAAAGAAGTCGAAGAATGTGAAGCACAGTGCATGGAAATTTATAAAATTTTGAGTGAATTAAAACAAAGAGTCACAGAATTGCTTGGTGTTAGTTTCTTCTTTTCTACTGATTAAGCTTTCTTGTTTCATAAAATTTGTATTTAACAGAAATCATCAAGAACACCGCAAGAAGACCAAGAATTAGAAGCTAAACAGAAACTACTTAACGATAAAATGGCCCTGTTGGAACAGAAGACACGACGAATTGAGTTACTGGTTGGCAAAACAAAGAAACCTGACTTCGATAAGTTCTACGACGAAGACACCTTGCCAAAAGTTGTTGTATGTGGTTTGGCGGAGAATAACATGCCAAAGTTTATTATTTGCGATGACAAAAAGCGTCGTCAGACACGTAAACAAGCTTGTAGTCCACTCACTGGACCAAGTAAGCGTTGTCCGAATGCGAACAAGCCACCACAACCATTCCAAACAACGTGTACTGGTGGACAGCCTCCACAAATGTCATCTGGAATGCCACCTTGTATGCCACCACCACCTTGTTGTATAAGTGGTGGCAATCAGCCTATGCCACAAGTAACAATGGTAATGATTCAGTTTTTATATATTTGATTATTGCGAGAAAATTATTTTAGAGTGCTGTGCCACAATTTGCAAAACGCTTGAGTGAAAGTTATGATATGCAGGAACGTTTGGCCCAAGAAAATGCTGATTTGGAAGGAAAAAGGTTAAGTATTAATTTATAATATATTATTTGTATTGTTTTGCCAAAAAAATTCTCATGCCAAACTTTTTGGAGTGCATCAATTTCAGATTTGCGTCTAAACGTAAAACGTATTGAGATGTTCCATGTCACCACGTGGCAGGTTTGACCTTTATTTGACCTTCCCAATAAACAGCTGATCTAATAAAGATGGCGGAAAGAACATACACCTCGAGCACATCAACGGTCATCCCGCTCATTTTCTGCTCCTTCGGATTCGGCTCAACTTGCAAGCCAGTCAAGTTCCGCATGAAAAGCGTGACGATGTTTTCCTCTCAGCGTTTCCTGAACTTTTTCTGGAATATGCGGGATGACCCTTGATGTGCTTCAGGTGTATATTTTTTCCGCCATATTTATCCCGATCAGCTGACTAAAATTCGCTCCGTGATGTAGTCATAACCTAACGGGGAACATTTGGATAAGCATTTATTTCTAAATGTTGAGCGTCTAAAACACCTATAAAGTTTGCTAGAAAACTTCGCAATGTAAGAAATTTGACGCAAAAGTTAGAGAGTTTTATCACTACACATTTATGAGTGCATCCGAGCGTTTCACAAACGACCATGAGCACACAAATTTCCTACTAATTTGTAGGAGTAGTCATGTGAGTAAGATGTAAGTGGAACGGGTCTGAGCGTAGTAGGCGTGAAGCGTCATCGATGACGTTTTCGACACAAACCGCAAAGTCCGCAGTGTTATGTGGAAAGACAAACTACGCCACTTGGACGCCACGTGTCAAAAAAATTCGTGTCATCAGATTTTTTCAGTGGTATTTTCTTTAGATTATTTAGATTATTTAGATTATCTTTTAGATACCAACTGCAAGAAGATTTATTATGCAAAGAGCAGACGTTAGAATCATTACAAAGACAATTGCAATGCATGCAGCAAGAATTACGGCAAGTCGTCAAAGAAAATGGACTTCTCAATTGTAAATTGCAACAAATTCAAGTAAGTAGATTGAATAACCATAAGTCCAGTGACATTTCCAATATGTTTCAATTGTCAGGTGAAAAGTCATAAAAATTCAAAAATTTTATTCGCACATTTTATTAAACCCATTTTCATATTTTCATCGTAATATTTCATCAAAACTCGATCAAAGCAATATTTATAATTTCAATTGACTGAGTTCTTTCAGGATTCAGGCGCTAAGAAGGATCAGTACGAACCTATGTCCTGTGCACCGTGTCCTCCTTGTCAGCCACGTCCACCTGGCGGAGACAAACCATGTCCACCCCGTCAACCCTGCGGTCCTGGCAAAGGGCCATGTCCAGCAGAGGAAAACGAAGAAACGAAGAAGTTGGAAAAGCAACTGACACTAATGGAGATGGAAGTGAAGGCGATTCAAAATGAATTGACTACTGTGCGACAAGAGCGTTTACATTTAGAACAACATCGACGTATGCTATCGCCGATGACCTGTCCACCTCCTTGTGGTGGACCATGTATGCCACCATGTCCTCCTCGGGTATGATATATTTCAATCTTTATAATCAGTTTCTAGGTGATGCTTTTTTCATAGACCGATGCGCAGCTGCGGGAAATGCGTGAAAAATATAATTGCCTTCAAGATGATTACAAATCAAAGCTTACTGAAGTGGCCGGTCTGCGAGCAGATGTTGATAAACTAAAATCGAACATACAAGATGCGGCAGATGGCAAAAAAGCGTTGGAGGAAAAAATTAGAGAATTGGATAGGTTGTTGAAGGATGTGAAAGATCCCAAATCGGTAAGTAATTCACTTGATTGAAAAGCATAATAATATTTCTAAATGAAAATTTATAGAGTTCATTCACTAAAGAAAACTTTATGGAACTGGAACAGCAACTGCAAGTCGCAAAACAGAGATTCAGAGAAGCGCAGGATGAACTGGATGAGTTGCGAGCTCTAACCGAGGAGCAACAATCGCAGTTAACAGACTACAGGAACAAGGTATATGATAATGATACATATAAAATTGTGTTTATGCCGTGTCCATTATAGTATTTGGATGCTCAACAACAAGTTGAAGAACAAAAGCGGCAAATGGACCTGATGGAATTAGAAAACAGTCGGATTGGTGAACAAGTTAATTTGGAAATACAACGCGTCAAGAATCAGTTTCAAGAAAAGTTGCAAGAACTAACCCCTTTGCCAGATATATTAAAAGCGACTCAATTAAAATTGCAAGAGGCGCAACAAATGCATTTAATGGCCGAACGCAACAACGAAGCGCTTCTACGCGAAATTCAAAATTTGCGCGACAAGGCCGTTATGGCAGTTGAGCAAATGGAAGCTAATAAGAGTGGATTCGGCAGTTTGGACGCTGAACGACAAACGTTGCAAGATGCAAACGAGGAAATGGAAAGGCAGCTTGAGCTAATGACTGCCGAAAACGACGATCTTCGCAAGGAGATGGAACGTATGCACGATGAAGTTGAAGATGCTGAGAAACGTGCCCAAGAAAAGCTTCATGAAATAGCTCAACTGAGTGCTGAAGTGGAAAATGTTCGCGATGAATCAGCACGGCAAGTTGCTCGTGTTAAAGACCGTTGTGAAACTGTGAGAAGATCTATGCAGAATCAAATTTGCGATTTGGAAAAGCAACTTGCTCAGAGTCGTGCACAAGCTAAATCGGCTCAGCGCGATAGGGATGATATTCGCCAGAAAATGCAATCGCAAATTAATAATCTCAATGAGAACTTTGAGGATGCACAAATGCGGATTAGGACATTGCAGGGACATGTAAACTTTTTGAAGAACTCTGCAGCGGTTTATCCTTCGCTAGATCAAATTCCAGCAAATAGGAATTGCTGATTGCTGAAGAATCCTTAACTTTTTAAAGCCACCATTTATTTTTTCTATTGTGTGATTATTTTGTATGCACGCTTTTTATGAATGAGACGAATAAACATATTTTGGAAATTCTTGGAAATTAATTTCGATCAAATACGAATCTTGGAAATATATTTCCACCTGTTGGTAGATTGATTTGATTCTACTTTACATGAATATAACTATAAGAATCGGTGCGATAAATTCGCACCGTACAACTTTCTTCCGAACGTATCAATTACGCTTTCATAGAACTCGTCGATACCAAAAGTAGTTTTGATCGGAAAGGGTAACGACCATATATGTAATCACATTGATTAGGTTTTGATATGACTAAATTTCTTTCCAATTTCCACTTTCCGATCAAAATTACTTTTTAGGATCGACGAGCTCTACGAAATCGTATTGGATACGGTCGGAAAGTTGTGCGGTGTACTGTTCCACTGGAATTTTGTTCACAGCACACATTTGTCATTTCGGAATTAATACCTCATTTCAATGCTCATAAACTAGGCATCCTTCGAGAAAATGTTAAAGAGGTTAAAATGTAGAGAACTGCAATTTATACAAAAAGTATTTTTTATTTGCCAGTTAGATGCAAATTTTTTTTTTGACATTCAAGTAAAGTGCCCTTCTTTACCAAACGATTTTGGTCAACTTTACACCAGATCGTCAGATGATGGTTGTGAAGCCGCCTGCCAAGTTTGATTCTTATTGGTTGCTCGGTTCGGCCGGAATCCTGGTTCCACACACACACACACACACACACACACACACAAATAGGAGCTACTTCACAAATAGGAGACTGAAGTACAACGCCGACGAAGGGTTTAAATACTACAAAGTATCTGCTGGAGTTCCATAAGTTTCTGTACTAGGGTCTCTTTTGTGGAATATCATGTACGATGGAATCCTGAACATAGATGTACCAGATGGAATCAAGGTTGTTGGTTTTGCTGATGATGTAGCTGTGGTTGTTGTAGGCAAAGCAATCAAGCAAATCGAAGAAGCAACGAATGAAGCCATAAGGAAAATAAGATCGTGGCTACAGAACGCAGGACTGGAGCTGGTAGACCACAAAACGGAAGCTGTTCTAATCACCAGCCGGAAGAAGGTGGAGTTCACGAACGTTACCGTTGGGAGCACAGTGATCAGATCGAAGGAGTCACTGAAGTTCCTAGGTGTGATGATCGACAACCGCTTGAGCTTCAAAACGCACATAGCTTACGCCAGCGAAAAAGCTTCAGGAATACGAGCAGCACTATCTCGCATTATGCCAAACATCGGAGGACCCAGGTACGAGACAAGAGTACTGTTATCGAGAGTAGTTAGTTCGGTTCTCTTATACGCCGCGCCAGTATGGGCACCCGCCTTGAGTACCCAGGAATCAAGAAGGAAAATATAGTCAGTCTATAGACTCTGTGCACTCCTTAGTGGTCAGATGGTATAGGACAATATCTACGGAGGCGGCCTATGTGACAGCAGGAATGGTTCAAATAGACATTCTGGCAGAAGATATAGCTCGGGTGTATAATAGGAGAGCAATGCTAGGTAGTGTTCCAGAACCACAAACAATGAGAAGCATTAAAAATGAGGAGAGAATCGTTTCGCTGGAGAGATGGCAGTCTAGGTGGGATAGTTCGTCAAAAGGCAGGTGGACTTACAAACTCATCAAAACTGTGGATCGAGAGAAAACATGAAGAATGCGGCTACCAACTCACGCAGTTCCTGACTGCCCATGGAGGGTATAGAAAATATCAACACAGATTTGGTCATGACACATCACCAACATGCCCAGAATGCTTAAAAGTAGATGAAGATGTTGAACATGCAGTTTTTCACTGTCCGCGCTTTCTACAAGATGAAGAAATACCTTACAATGCTAACAATCTAATGAAGTTTATGTTAGCAGCAAGAAGAAATTGGCTGGAGGTAAAAGACAGAGTTACATCCATACAATTGGAGCTCCGAAGAATTGAGAAACAAAGAAATATGAGCAGCACAACACATGACGTAGTTTAAATGCTAACCTGGCTCTACGAAGTAATATCAAAAGCAGTTCCGTAGAGAGTAGAGGTTGAAGAATAGGGGGTGTGGTTTTAGTACGTAGGCGCATTTCGCCTACGTGAAATGTGAATCGTGCATGCCAGTATGTGTAATAGAGGTGTGCAAATAGTAAGTAACGACTATTTTGTAGTAGTTACTAACTTGTAGTCGTTAGTAACTACTATCAGCTTTTAAAAGTAGTCGTTACTGGCTGGGCCAAAAACACACACACACACACACACACACACACACACACGCGCGCACGCACACACACACGCACACGCACACACACGACCACGCACACGCACACATCACAGAATTATGTCAATCGTAGGCCCTAAGCACTTAACTGAAATTTTTTTTGGTGACAACAAAAAAAGCTCTCAAGTAGTAAATCCTATATCCGAGAATACGATCACCAAAAAAAAAGTTGTTGATCTGTTTCGTTACAAAAGTAAAGAATACATTTTTAAATGAATACTCGTTACATCGAATCCTTTCGAGTAACGAATACGAAGTAACGAATACTTAGTTACTTACCCATCACTAGTAGCAAGAGCACACACACAGGTGGGATGAAAACGTTCGTTTATTATTGAAAACGCGTAGGTGAGGTGAGAGGCAAAATCAGTCAAGACTCATGAAAAGAGTCTTGATCAAGACAAGAAATTTTAATCCAGAAAACAGACGAGACAAGAGATTTAAATTTCGTGTTTGCTATTTTCAAGACAAGACAAGAAGAGGATTAGTAAGAATTCTTGTCTCGTGAGACCCTACTATCTACTACGATCGTGAAAACTATTTTGATCGTAAAATAGAATTTGTGCAGATATTAAGTGATAGCAAAATGATCACCTTACTTTGTTATGCCTACATACCTTCGGTTTGTGGCCAGAAATTAAAAAACAATTTTCGTATTTCCTCCCAAACTGCTACTTAGCTTGCGTTGTGTTGTAGCAGTTTCCTCACATGGATTACGTGTTATCAGGAGTTATCTCGAGAGGATTTGCAATAGCAGTAGGTTAATTAGAATGATATTTTCGTCGCGATAACGAAGACACGTTACACGTAGTGTATGACAAGTGCTACTCGGCTGGTTGTGTAAACATTTAAACAGTGATTATTCTTTATATACATATTCCCACATTGTAAATGCAGATCGTGTCTCCCGTTGGAAGAAATATACTTACAACTCACAAACTCCCATTACGTCTTCCCGCAGCAAACGAAATCAAGTGAGCTTACACTTCGATAATTATTGTTCGCTAGAATTAAAAACACCTGCTAGTTTTTCTTTTTGAGTTTAAATTTTACCAAACCATTAATTAAAATTTTCTGTTTTTAGAGAGAATGAGATAAGATGCTTACAAGATGGTTCAGACCGAGGAAACGAATCATCCGATTCGTTGCTATTGCTGTGATATTTTTGATACTTGTTGTTTACCTGAAACAACTCAACGACTTGGAGACAATTAACGCCAACGACATTGATGTCCCTTCAAGGCAGGTGGCTGCTGTGTCTTTGGAACAGCAGATGGTTTTGTGGGAGAGTGGAGTCATCCCGCATTTGGGCGAGAATGGCGAGCCGGCGTATCTGAAAGGACCTGATAAGGGAAAGGGCGATGCAGCCCTGAAGAAAGTCGCTTTGAATACTGTACTGAGTGATAGAATGCCTTTAAATCGGACTTTGAGGGATCCGCGTCATCAAGGCTGTCTTAATTTTAAATACGATCCAAAGTCGAATGCCAGCGTCATAATAATTTTTTTCAATGAATTACTGAGCGTTATTTTACGTACTGTATGGAGTGTTATTTTACAAACACCTCAGCATTTACTCAGAGAGATTATTTTAGTCAATGATGCTTCTACTGAAGGTAAGCTTTCAATATACAAATACAAATTTCAAATTACAAATGTCTTTCCAATATTCACTTTTTTATATAATTCATGATCGATTTGACTGTGTAATAGCCGGTTAACCTTCGAAAACTTATCTCTTTTTGCCGCAAAAGTTGATTTTCGTTTATTATTGAATATTGTTGACCACATCTTTTAATTATTCAATTTTTTTAACTTTTAGGTGAACTTAATGAGTGGCTAAGTCATTATATAAATACAAGACTGAAAGATTACGATGTAAAGCTATTGCCCTTGATGAATCGAATGGGATTGATTCGGGCTCGTTTGCACGGTGCTCGTGCGGCGACTGGGGATGTTCTAGTGTTTCTTGACGCGCATTGTGAGGCGAGCAAAGAATGGATGGAACCTTTGTTGAGTCGCATCGAAGAGGAACGCACGGCAGTTTTAGTGCCGATTATCGACGTCATCGAAGCCGATACATTGTCTTATGCTACATATGGTAATGTACTTGTCAATGTACAATTTCGCGTCAGTCATTAATATTTGTCCTGCATTTTTATTGTATACAACTATTATTTTCGCAGGTGAAGCAGCGTTTGAAGTTGGCGGCTTCACGTGGTCGGGGCACTTTACATGGATCGACATCCAAAACGAAGACGATAAGAAGGTTTTGACGCCCGTGAACAGTCCGACAATGGCTGGAGGTTTATTTGCCATCGACCGCAAGTACTTCTGGGAAATTGGCTCCTACGACGAGCAAATGGATGGCTGGGGTGGTGAAAACTTAGAGATGAGTTTCCGCATTTGGCAGTGCGGCGGACGACTTGAAACTGTACCGT
>JARJEB010011026.1:0-25292 GCA_030264535.1 Liometoxenus newtonarum | reverse complement strand
GCTCTTCGCTGCATTCAATATACGTCAAGCACAGCTCTTCGCTGCATTCAATAATGATATGTGACACACGGACTGCATCTAAAACGTCATCTAGGATTATGTGTTGAATTCCATGGTTGTATTTTTAAGTTTAAAAGCCAAATTAAATTTTGTCGTCGCTGATAAAGTATAGTATTCAATTCGCGCATATGCCCTATTATATGCTCGGGCGATTACTCCGCTCGACTAACATCTCGCTACGTAAACTTAGCCCTCGCCTATAATAGCCTGCATATGCGCTCATTGAATAATATACTATTATATAGCAAAATAAATTCTTTAAATGTTAAAATCAAGGACTACACTTTTCTGCTTCGCAAATGATTTTCGTTAAAAAGTTACAAATATATCAACTATCTTTAGAAATCTAAAAATTATCTATTATTCTAAAATTTTAAATTTAAAAGTTTAGTTTAAAAGAATTGGTCAATCTCTTTGTGAAGAAGTAAGAAAACTTTACTAGTCTTCGTGTATGTTTCCTGTTTGTCAATCATTCGTGAAATAAATTAACTCCCACATACAAAATCAAAATTTCGGTCGTTAACTGCTCTCTGACTCCACGTTAGTGAACTTTTAAATGGTCAAAAAATTCATCTTTATGTATTAATCGTTTATTGTCCTTTCGGTGCCTCTTATTGGGTAGTGGGTATGGCATTCCTTATAAAATTACTTCATTCTTCAACATGTGGTGTGTAGATCCTCAATTCTTGCATTACTCTTTATTTTTTTATGTGCTGAAGAAATATCTATACGAATGCCTTCAGTGATTAAAAGTGGTTCCTAAAGCAGCGGTGCTGGGTGCAAGAGCAGCATACCTATAAAACAAAGAAAAATTCATGTTTTTAATAATTAGGTAGGTATATTCTTTAAGATGCATATTAATCTCTTTGGCAGCTTAACCGCATTAAAGAATTAAATATAAATAAAATACAAAGTGGACAGATTTATTCAAAGTCACACACGTGTAAATTTTTTCTTGCCTATACGTGTAAATATTGTATTCAGTTCAAGTTTGTTTCAAGTTTAACTGCATTCTTATCTTTGCCCAAGTAGTAAAAGCCTGTTGGAAAAGAAAATTAGAAATGACGACTAGAAACGATGTAGAATGTAGAAATTGTAAAAATGTCATTTCTTTTACTATTATTTCTTCTTCATTATCTGATTGCGGCTGATGCGTCGTGTTTACAAACATTTCAAACATTATTTAGTAAGCTGTAGCTGTAGAAGGAGGTTATTGACTATAATAGTCTATAACCAACCACACTTTTACACAACAATACATGCATATAAAGTGGAAGTATGCGGCCGCGACGACACATTGAGGCGTGTTTCGTCAATCACAATTTTATGAACATGAAAGTTTGTTAGCCTCAGTAAACTGAAAGAATGAACAACGCAACGCATGTGATTCTAAAACTAAAAAATAAACATGATAGGACAAGCTGAAGAAAGCACAATGTCGTGAAATATACCTATATGCACGTATAGTGCCAATGTCACAAATTTTATTGTTTCTTCTTCGAGAATAGAGAGATTGTTTTCTTGTCACGTTACTTCTACTTCTTCATTCTAGTTTTCGTGTGCCAGTTATTGAAACTTGAAAAACATAAACTTTTTGCATGTTTCTTTTGAATATTTTTGAATATTCAATATAGAATTTGGAAAGACACAGGACATTTCCGGATTGCGTTATTTTAAATATCTTAACGCAAAGCCAATAAAAAACGTCGGCTCATACTTTATATATTCAGAATTAAAAACCATCAACTATTATACCATACAATTATTTGGAAAATATTAATGTATTTTATGAAGAACATGAATATGAATGAATATGAATACATAATACACCTACTTGAATAACGTATATGCTTCTACAACAATCGATGCACATTAAAACGTCATCAACACGTAGGTACACGTGCATCAACTGTTTAAGAGTATGTCTGTAACTGTATAACGCAGCACGGTATTGTTTGAATTGATAATGAAGAACGAAGATAATAACTATTTATGCCTATACGTATAATATTCCATTCTATTCGCAAAAGAAATTATATTCACAAGTACCTCGAAGATAGTTAAGTACCTTATATGGAGACTTGTAGTAATAAACTTCGTATTATGCTGCATGCAGATGCTCATTATTATTATTATCATCATCATCATCAGTAGGTTCGTTCCTACAGACAATTCCACAATTCCGTAGAACGAGATATGAAACTGATACAAAAGTGGCTAGAACAATATTATATGTAGTGACATTTCACATTTGTTTTCTCGGTTTGCTAAGTGATTTAACATATGTTCTTCAAATTTTTGAGGTTATGCCCGATTCGACCAGACATTGTTGTAACAGCTGGTGTCTAGTTGGAGCTTGGTTTGAGAAGCGTGTATGAGCGCTTTTTAAAAGTACGCATGCGTCGGGCAGTTTGGAACTACATACCTAGTTTGCTGGATTATAGGAACGAACCTAATATACGAGTATTCGGGAGGAACCTACGCATTGTAGTTAATAGCATGTAGGAATAAATTTAGAACGAAAATTTTGTAAGTACAATTGGAAATTGGAATTGTATTGAATTGAATCAACCCAATTTTATTTTTTACAATCAACAGTTTATATTGTAATCAAGTATTTACAATTATGTAGTTATTATTCCTACACAGTATTGTCTTTTATAATGATCAATGAAATTAAATGGACATTAGCAATTATGAAGATATTCTGTTCATCAAATGAGTAATTTATTAAGACTATAATAATTAAAGCCTATTTTAGACTACCACAAATTCATTTACGATTAGAACTTATAATTTCGCCAAAGTTTTTGATGGCGCTACTTTACACCCGATACACGCAAAACATTGGTCCTTCGAACTGGATCATATTAATGTATATTCATATGATACTTAAACATTTATCATGGGCTTTAGGGTCAATGACAGCTATAAAAATGGAATAAAAAACTAGTTCTCGGTGTACTCGTATTCATTTCGAATATTCATCAATTATTATTGATTATATTCGAAAATTCTAATATTTTCAGTGTTTTTTTCTTTCAAATTTCAAATAATTTATCACGTTTTTCGGTGGTTTGCGGATAATCATCTCTAATTCATGTTGCAATTATAACCTTTGTATTGGTTTAAAAACCAACCAAATTATATCAGTTTCTTTTCATTCTTCGAGTTCAAATTGGTATGTAATTTTTGCAATTATATATTCACCTAGTTTGACTCCTTGCTATATTTTTCTGTACATTCGGCTTGTTCAATAATTTTGTTCATTGCTGTTTCTAGAGCATATTAAAAGACATATAATTATTTTTTCCTTCATGGGGAATGTTTATGACTTTTTGGTGCAATACAGGGCGACGACATAATTTCTTCTATACGTTTATCTTTCTATTTAAATATTCTCTTCGAGTTCTAATCGAAACATTCTCTATTGATCTTCTTATTATATTCTGACTAAGGTAGTAATTTTAACAGATTGTTGTTAATTGCATCGTCTATCTTTCATATCTCATTCACTATTATCGTCTATCGGTGTATCAATGGTTATTAACTATTAACCGGAATAAATTGTTGACTATATGTCTGTCCTGTCCTGTGCACAACCATGAAACGTGCCGATAATAAAATAGTGAAATTTTCGAAATTCAATTAACGTCTTGTCTGGTCGGGTATCTCAAAGCCGTTATTTTCGCCACTCATCATATTTGACTAACCCACATTACTGTTGTTTTACACAGGGCCGGATTTATTTTCTAAATATTTATTTACCAATTTTATCGAGAATGTTTAGATTTTACATCAGAAATTAAGTTCGGACCTGACTTTGCAGCTGTATATTTATTGATTCTTGGAAGATTTTTTGCTCCTATATTCTTGAATGATTATAAAGAAAAAACCTAGCTCTTTAACATACAAATTCGTAATTGTAGTAGTATTAATAAACGTTCGTGATTATAAACTTATAAGCGCGTCGAAATTGAAATTATGCGTTAAATGAAAAACTGATTAAGTTTTCTGACGAATAAATTGTTTATTAATTTTCAGATCGAAAGATTGAAAATTGTGCAGCGTCTTTTCTGCTTTTTGTATTATATTATAACGACTGTGTATGACGGTGTCGTGTATGACTGTACTATCGGTAACTTCTGCATTAGTATTTTGTAAATATCCAATTATTCGTTCATTCGTTACATTTTAAGTATACTTTTTTTATGGATTTGCCTTACAAACTCAACTAAAATTGAAATAATCAAATAATCATCTTGTTTTCTATTTACGTTTTTGTAGATACTAACAAGTTTTCTATTTATTTATGGTTTATGCATTAGGGTACTTGTGATACAATTTTTTCAATCATTGCGATCAAATATCGTTTTCTGTATACTTAAAAAATATAAATCAAATCATTAACGTTGAGTTTCGAAAAGTGCCTTTAAGGGATTTACCTAAATTCTCTAAGTGGAAGCCTTAAAAACTCAATGAACATCTTCTCAGATAACTTTCCAAAAAAGAGCAGCTGTTTTTTCATCTTAGCCGACTTGTGGTTGAGTGGTAAAGTTGCTTTTTTCTTTCTTTGAAAACTATCAAATTTCTCCTGGCTGAATTTGAATCTTTATTCATGTTTGGCAAGCTTATTTATTGGGTGAATACAATCAGTCAATTTCCAATTTTCTCCATCAAATTAGATACATCAAACAATTGACAATGGATTTAATTAAGTTATCAATATGTGATTAATAATTATGAATCGATTAATTACGAGATACACACGTTTGGTAAATATAAATTTTGAAAGTCATCATCTTACTATTTTTATGTTTATCTTGATTGTTGATTGAGGATTTTAATTTTTTAATTAGCAACTTGTAAAATCGTGATCGTGAAGCGATGTTTTCATATGGTAAGCTAAATTAGCAAATTATTTATCAATCAATCGTTTCGAAAGGATAAAAAAATATTTGTAAAATCATGATGCTTTCTTTAAAATATTTCTTTAGTTTTGTTAAATTTTCTTTATGAGTTTTTTATTTATAGTTTCGCTTTTTAAAGTCTCTAACTATATTTAATTTAAAATTAATTTACCATAACAATAAAATCGATTAGCGAAACAGTTATAACAGTAATAGCTAACGACACAGTGAATGTCACAAAGTGGAGTTTTTTTATGAATTCATTTCTATAGGCTTATATAGAGAAAAAAAGTGGTACCTGTTTGACCAAATTAATATTTCATTGCTAAATACGCACGCAAAAGAAACCAACATATACTAGGTGTTGCAATATAAATAACGAATGAAAATAATAACTTTTTTGTTGATGAAATATACGGATCATCATTTGTAACATTCTCATTATAACTGTATCAGCTAGGTTTTCGACACATTTTACATCTTTTCTTTTTTGCCAAAAGAAGAAAAACTTCCTGAAATGCATTAACGGATGCGGAAAATAACTAACTCATCGCAACGCAACAAAAACACGTAATTGAATTACACAAGACAAGAAATGAGAACCAACCAACCAACTCTAAATACACTCTGTTATCTGTTTATTCGGTTTTAACAGTTAATAAAAGCATTTTCATTTAACAATGTCATATCGCAAAAGTAAGTGTGCTAGACTAATTAGTTTCAATCAATAAAGGTGCAATATTTATATGTATAAAGAAACAGGACCTGGTTAGTCAGGCCGAAACTGAGTAATAAATATTATTTAAACCAGTGACTCTCAACCAGGGTGCCGCGAGATTATTTGAAGCTTGCCGGCCAGACCTTACCCGTAGACAGAAGATGTCAGTCATGATGCCGTCAAATTTCTAAATTATCAAAAAGTGAACCGTGAGAAAAAAAAGGTTGAGAATCACTGATTTAAACTTTAAACAATTAACATTAATATACGGTTCAGACTATTTAATAGACAAGAAAATATAGAAGTGCATGCAACGAAGAAAGTAGAGTAGGTAAAGGTGTAGGTTGGCTAAAAAAAAACTAAATAGCCAGAGGTACAACGAAAACCATAAAGCAAGAAAACCAATAACGACATTGAAAAAAAAAATGTTGGCATTTAATATTTAAGTTAAACAATGACAATGGCATAGTTTATGGGTATGAATGAAATGAAGCACGGCGGACACCAGACAAGCCAAAAACAGTATGTTTATCCAAATATCTTATGCTACGCCAGCGTTCTTCAAACTTTGTCATCCCACGGAACACATGCGCAGTAAACTCGAGTGGAAGTTACCTACCGCGCTTCCACTCCTCTTTCTGTGCGAACTTCCAAAGCCGATACTTACAATATATCGGAGATACAGGGACGGACTGGGTATTGCAACCGGCCCGGGAAATATTTTTGTAAGCAGCCTCACGATTGCATATTAGTAAGTTAGTAAGGTGACCGACCAACTTTTTTTACAATCAAAAGGAGGACACAGATGAAGTGAGCAGTAAAAGCTCTCAACTCTCAAGGCTCTCCCGTGCGGTATGCGAGATAGGTGACCAAAAAAAAGTTTTCAAGTCTCAATCAACATCCTCCCGTACATACCACCAGATGAGGTGACCAAAAACTTTCAAATCTCCAATCTCCTCCACACTGTAGAAGGAGGAGACTTTCGGCCTAGCGGCCTCTCGGGAAATTCCCGAAAGCTCTTATGGCCAGTCCGTCCCTGCAAATCTGTAAATCAACAAAACAAGATCGAAAACAACGTAAACTCGGTCTCTGTAAACTTCAAGCATATTTGCGAACAATATGGTTATAAATAAAGTAAGTAGATATAACTAACTTGAAATGCAGCAATGAAATTTATCTATTTGTACAAAGTTTCAGTTGGAAGTTGAAACGTGAGCGACGTGACCTAGGCCAAACCAAAATTTACTACCGCATGCAAGACGAACCGCACTAGCAGAGCAGCTAAGCATAAGCAAGTTTTACTAAAACGAATAATAACGAAAACAACAAACAACCAACCGTACAGCATTAATCAAGTGCAATCATCAACCAGTAGATAGATAATAAATGGTTTATTTAAATAAAGTAAACAAATAATAATTACGAGGTTACATTACTTCATCATCGTAATATTATCGTGTTAATTTCAAGTATAAATTTTTTTATTTATTTCTTTACTTGATTTTTCTTATTAATCAGGAACACGAACATGTTTTACTAGCCGTGAATTTATTAATTAATTCTATAAGATTTAATTAACGGAGTATAATACAGCTCTTCTTATTAATATAAAAAAGTTCCTTGATATTTATTAATAATGAGTAATGACTAAGGTAACTCTGCCTCTGTTAAGACTTTACTCGGATTTCTGTTCGTGGCTAAAGTAACTACTTATTTAAAAACTAGTATAATAAGGGGAAAAATTCAAGAATTAGCATTCTAATGGGTCGAAAGATATCAAATAGATATAGAAAACGTTAATTAGCCGTCATATTAATGATTTTTTGATGATAATTATAAGCTTATGCGCTGGATTTAAATGCTGGTTGGCAATGGAAGAGCATCAGACTATAATTAATTCACAATAAATTAAAAATAAAATGAACTTTGGGCAGATATTGTAAATAAATTTTACTATAAACGTTTTTAGAAAGAAAAAAAAACAAAAAAATAACTCATGCACAAGATTAATTAGAAATATTTTTTTTTAATTCGTCGCTAATTAAGATGCTAATTTACTAGGATCGTAAAGTTAAATTTGTTCCACATTTCACTTCGCAATTTATTGCTGCAATTTGTTTCAATTTATTTAGATCTCTGCATAAGTACAGATATTAATATAAAACTTTTAATTTTCTGCAATTAACGAATTAGTTTCCAATTTCAATCTTTGAAAGTTCTTTGCGTTTCCAATATACAGATTTTCTAGTGCTAGATAGTCGCTTGACGTTTAGTTTCAACTTTCAACTAATTTAACTAACTTTTTGTAATAAATATCTTTGGTCAGACGTCAGACTAATAGCTCAACTTTACGATTTCTGAGAATTATTTTAAGATTTTCATCAAAAGCATGAATAAAAATTTACTCGATTTATTTTTTCGTCACGTCAAGTTAAAACTAAATCAGTTTTAATTAATCTTACAATAAAAGGAATTTGTTACTTTGCATTCTAAATTTTTTTCTTTTGTATCATTTAATTAATTCCGCGTCGTATTCCGGTGTCAGTGACTTTTCATTTCTATTTGATTCAATTCAAATTCAAGGTTTTTACTCAACTTCCACTGATTTTAACATTCTGAGTAATGTCCAGTCTGAGTAATTCAAAAATGACCAAGTTTTGTCAATCAAATTTTAATCATTTTTTTTCATTTGTTGATGATAATGAATCACGATTTCGGCGTATTAATTAATCTTAAACATGTGAGTTTAATGAACTAATCGACTCTCGATATTTGATCGACTTTTGTAATTAAACTTCCGACGCACAACGAACGGACGCCATGATTTTATTGTTTTGTCTTGTTCCATTGAACCTATTGTCACCAATGTCACACCATAAAATGGATTTGTTTGGAGTGATCTGATAATTACCACTCTAGTCACATAAGTATATAGTCAAGTATAGTGTATACTACATAAAGTGATTTGAAAATTCAATTAATTCCTTGGGCGGGTTGTAAATTAAGTTTAAATTCTATTAAAATGTTGCGGTCAATGTACTTTTCTCCTTCTTTTAATTATTCTAATGAAGATAAAGGATTTGAAATCAGCTTTAGTAAACAGCCTTATTTGGGGGAAAAATACATTCAAACCTGTCCTGACAAAATATACTTGAATCAAATAAAATTTCACAACATTGCCGATTGTGACATCAAAAAATTGAACTTTTTTGGAATTAACATCATGACAAATCAAACTGAAAACGCAAAATTGAAGACTATAATTTATCGTCGAGTAAATTGATGGAAGAAAGGCCTTTGTGCGATTTGAAAATGACTCACTTTGGTACTCAACTACCAACATAATTACTTTTTGAGTCATTTAAAAGACGCCGTTACCATTATGATCATTGAAAGTCGTGAACTTAACGATTAAATTTTATTTCTTTTATTCACAAGTTCCAAGCGTTCTTTCTGCATGTGGTTTGGTATCTCTTTGCGGATTTTAATGATTTATTTTCTTATTATTTGCCTGTTTCCTTTTTAAGCTTTTGTATTACTGTCTGAATTAAATAGAGGTAGAAAATTTGCCAGACTGCTGCAGGTGACTCACGTATATAAATGTATAAAGATATAATCAAATATGAGGTGAAAGTGCAACAACCCCTTCAAGCTAAACTCTTAAGCATGTAATGATGCAGAGGTAGACACATAATACTTTCTGAGGATAACACTACACAACGACACGATATTCGTTTAATAAATTGAGACATGATTGATGACGTTGCCATTTAAAATTTTTCCGGAATCGATAATTGTAATTCATTTTAGTCATTTTTCTTGCGTTGTTTGTTATGACTGTTATGAGTAATTGATTCACCAACTTAAAATGTCCTTCTCCTTCAGGTGTGTCGGTATTTAAAATTTATCATCCATTTGTGTTCAAAATGTTAATATTTTCGTTTTTTGTATGTTTATACAATTTGATCATTTTTTTTGGTTATCACCGGAACCGGATCCAACTAGAATTCAAACTGAACTTCGAACTCAGATCAATCATTTAGAAGAGCCTACATACTAAATGCACTTCTAAAAAGTGATGAATGTATTATCTACTTATTTGATGTTAAATGGGACTTTCTTGATGGAAAACTTAATTTCCTCATCATGTTTATGTTATGTTTAGTTTTAACTTTTAAGCACACGATTAATGGATTTATTTTGTCCCATTTCTCTTGTCTTCCTTGTACAGCTTTTAGCTTTCTTTTTATGTTTAGCTGTGGTCAATTTGTAGACCTGTCTTCATTTTCATATAAATTGTGATTATAAATCAAAAGCGCAAACATTCCTTTCATATGCGAAAACCGCGAAAAGAAAGTTGTGATTGGTTAAAGTTGCAAAAGTTGCAACTGAAATGGTGCATAGATTATTAAAAGAAAATAAAAATCTTTGTAGAGTAATAAATAAAAAGCTTCGTTACTTTGTTTTGTTGTCTTTTTTTATTTAAATTATTAAATTCATTTGGAAAGTATAAAACATTAAGGCGGGTTTCCACCAAAGCGACAAAACGAGTTGAGTTTGTTGCGCTTGTCGCAAAATAGCAAATTTAAAGTCCTGGCACTTCATACAATCACCGAAATGTTCCGAGTTGATATTTTCACAAACTCAGTTCCCTTTTTATCTGTTTGGCTTTAAAAAGGCAATAACAAAACAAAAATTATAAATTTCAAATTATTACTTGCAAAAGTAAGTGGTTGGCTTTAAAAAGGCAATAACAAAACAAAAATTATAAGTTTCAAATTATTACTTGCAAAAGTAAGTGGTCACATAGTCGCAAAACAGGGAACAACTGTTTTTGTTTGCAGAAATAATTAAAGTCATTCATATAGATTGCAGGTATTGAGGTACTCTCTCTATATTAAAATTATTTGTTTGCTTTAGTGTTTAGTCTAATTCCGACTTTAATAATAAAGAAGAATAATAAATAATAAATACTTATTCACGTAAACAGGCAAAAATGTAATCAAGTCAAGTAAATGAGTGGTTTGCTAAGGCTAAGTAAATGAGTAAAACTAGTCGCAACAAAGTTTTAGTTACAGTAATGAGTAGGTAAAATAGGTCCGTCAGTTGTTAATGCCATATTACATTAAAATAAGTTTACCAGGGCAAAGTTTATCAGGACAACGGTCTCTTTATTAACTTTTTTTTGTAATTTACGCCTTTATCTTCAGTCAGGCCATAAAATGATTGCGATAAACTAGTCCACGCAATAACTAACATACTTTTCGGTTTCGCAGACAATACCAAATTTCCTACATTATTTTCTTTGAAATAACAACATGAAAAAATAGACATGGTGTGAATGAAATAATGAACACGTCGTTGTCCAAATTGGACATTGCATAGACATAGTAAACTTCACTGTACCTGTTTTTTATACAAAAACGTAACAAGATGCAAACATGTTGTATATTTGCAGAAAGTAGAAATACGAATCGTCCTGCATAAGCAAGCATGCATTATTTATCATGCGTGTGCGAATCATAAAGTTTCTGGTTTCTTCTGTATAATTAACTCTACTCTAGCAACAACTAATGAACGTCACTCTGTCCTGTCGTTTCCTGTTTACAATTTTTAATTGAATACGACACATCAAATGCCATTGCTAAGCAAAAACTTAAATCTTCACAAATGCAATGTAACGAATACAATTGAATTGATTCCCATAAATTTCAGTGAGAAAACAATAGTGAAATCAAGTTTCAACAAATAATTTAAATATTTCCAATCATTACTCATTAGTAGACCATACTTGTCAAGTTATTAATAGCTATGTGAGCCTTCATGCTCGATTTGCATTAGTTCATCGTTTATTCCAAAGAACGAAGAAACTAATTCAATATTCTTACGGCTCAATGGCGGCTCAATAACAATTACAACTTAAATAATGCAAATGCAATAACAATTCCTACATTCATTACAATCTACTTACTGACTTACTCATTGGTATGCAAATTATAATAAAGTATAATTCGCCCATTCACCAATTAATTCTTTACAATATATAAAAATACATCAAAACTTCATAATAACTTTCATTTTTCATTCGACCAAAAAGGTTTCACTTCAATTTATATTCAAACGTAAGCACGTAACAAGTAACCTTGAAACAATTATTAATTTAAGTTCTATTTTTGTTGCAGATTATATTTATTTTCATTTTAAAAAGAAGCCCGGAATCGCTAAGATTTATTGGAATCGGAAATAGGCTTTGGTTTTAATTTTTAAAAATAATCCGTTGATCGGACTTTTTTCTTCTTTTAAGTTTTTGTAAGTATTAATTTATTTTATTTATTATATGTCAGCTTGGTTTTTAATTAAGTTAGGCATTGATGTCAATGTAAAACTATTATCTATAATTACAAAATTAAATATCAATCAATTATATAAGTTACAATTCCAGTTCATTAAATTTGAAATCACGCGGTTTGAGATATTCGTGTAGCACGAGATTATTACTACATATTGGATGCAGTGCACTACGAAATTAGATTTTAATAGTTTTGACATTCGTTATTCGTTATTCAACTGAAAACAGACAATTTTTTGTTCCC
This sequence comes from Liometoxenus newtonarum, assembly GCA_030264535.1. Lineage (NCBI taxonomy): Eukaryota > Metazoa > Arthropoda > Insecta > Coleoptera > Staphylinidae > Liometoxenus > Liometoxenus newtonarum. The sequence goes on along the minus strand of JARJEB010011026.1, from coordinate 13,011 downwards.
ATAACTTTTTGTCCCTGATTTTAATTGCTAAAATAACTTTCAAAAATATTATTGTTTTATTTCATGCAGTTTATACCTATTTTTAGCACGAAAAAAACTATCATATCAAAACATAAAACAATTACAGTTAGTTTGCAATTACGTTACGTTTACGTTTGTTATTCGTTGTTTCTTTGCACTATAAATACGACAAATAGTCGTAATACTTATATCACCTTGGAAACTGTTTTTCGATTAAGTATATGGGAATTGACACGAGCTTGCGAGCAAAACATTAAAGTAAATTAGTTTTAACTGTATAATATATTTTTAAATACTTACATTCAAATAGAAAAAGAATTATGAAATCCGAAGAAAGGAAGATTTTATTACAAGAAGTACTTAAGGAAGACAATCATGAAGATTTGCATTTGTGAATGAAGTATGTATGCTTCATTCGCAAATGCAGAACTTTATTTTTGTCCTAACTACGATTTTAACAATGGATCTTCAAATACGAAGACACGAACAATAAGTTTTTACTTTTTAAAATGACTTTATTTTGTGGTTGTGTTTTGTATCAGCGAGTTTATTGTGTAATAAATAAATCACGATTCTCATTTCTATTATTTAATCGAAACTGATAAAGTCTCACATAATTGGGACACAACAAAACTTGAAATTGAAATCGAAACTAGAAAGAAATCTGTAGCGGTAACGATTTTGTAATGTTATACATACGAGTATACTTATAGTTAAATAGACTTGAACGATTTTGAGTTAGAAAGTGCATTTTGCGATTCTGCTTCGGATGATTGAATAAATAATATTCAGTCCGATGAATTAATTATAGAATTGGCTTGAATAATAAAACCAGTGCGACAACCTTGAAATTTACTTATAGATTTTGTTGGTTTGGTTGGTTCGAGCTGTAAGGTGCATTTACAATTGCGGAGAGCTTGCGGTGAGGCGGTAGCGCGATTAATCTTGTTGAACTTTCGAGGAGAGAAATATTGAGGAGGGTTATGTATCAGATCAATATAGTCATTTCTCGAGGCATTTCCATGCCATATTAATCAGTTTCTGACTCTTATAATATGTACCAACATAAACTGTGAGACATTAAAAACCATAGAAAATGTCAGCAAGTCCCAGCCAATCAGTAAGTAGCTCGACGCAAACTCCGCAATTGTGAACGCACCTTTATAATTTGTAAGCAACGGTATATTAAACATAACAATATACATACGTACACTTCATAGATCTTTACCGACAGACTTGAATAAGTTTGATCATTATTTGAACGAACGTAGTTGTCAACATTTAATATGATTACCAAATTTCTGTAAATACTGTTTGTTAATATACCTATAACATAAGAAATAGTTGAATAGCAATATTTAGATATTACATTAAAAAAATAGTCATAATAAGGCGGTCTAAATCAATAATCACTTCAAATATGTATTTACAAGTGAAATCACACATTTTCTCCACAAAACGTAAAAGTTATTTTTGTGTTTACACGCGAAGAACAAATATTACGTTCAATTAGGCGATAAATATTAATCAATATTATAAAATTGCTAAGTCTTCATGATGATAAATATTATATTTTTAAAGAAAATGCAGGTACAAAAATAATTATAAATATATTATTAGAATTTTAGCTATTTATAATTTCTATAAAAATGAAACTTCGTGAAAGTAATACCTACTCGTTTTTTTATAATACAGGGTGTTTAAAAATTGGCCGCAAATCGCCAGGTAACATTGTAGATCGGGTCAAAAGAAAATCTTAATACAAAAATGTATATACATATATAAGAATATGTTTAACCGGTTCCTGTTTTTAATTTTAATAAAACGTAATTACTATTAAGTAATTATTTTTTTCTACGCTTTTGTTTACTTAAAGTTGGAAGCATTCGCTTCTATGTTAAATGACTTATTCTGTAATTGGCAATTACCTAATTTAGACTTAGAATTCATGGAAGAAATTAGAAACACAAAAAATGAAGCGGAAATTAATTAATTTCTTGCGCTAAAGCAATAACAAACAAGTTACGTTAAACTATTTTAGGATTTATATTATTAAGTAATAATAAACAAAATTGTAAATGAAGCAAAAAATCGTTTAAAGCGTAAATTTATGAATCTATTAATTTTAAAATTAAGTGAAAACGATATCAATTTGTGTTAAGACGAAAACGAATGCTTTTTGAAAAGGGAAAAGCAGGAAACATTAAATTTACATACGCATGCAATTAAATTACTTCACTCATATCTCTCGTATTGCATGTAGGTATATGCAGGGAATCATTAGCATCTCTACATTTCAGTGTAATATAGGTAATCAGTAACAAATAGAAATAGAAAAACAAATACATGAATAGAAAATGAATATTGCGACTTTGCAACATGTATGAATAATTCATCCACTTTCGATGTTCATTGACTTTTGTATAAGACTAACCTAACGAAGATAAATTCAGAAATTTTGTTTCACTTTTAATATACTTACACTTTTAATTATTGTTTAAATAGAATATTAATTGCTTATACGCCGACTTTTTTTGAAAATACATTTGGTATGATTATAATTCAAAGTTTACGCCTGGAAGACTTGAAGAAGAAAAATTTAGCAAAATTTGAAAACTATAGGTTTGTTCCAGCAAAGCAGCAAACTAGTTCCGAACTGTCCGACGCATGAGCAGTTTTTAATAAAAGTTGCTTCTTTAAAACTGCTCATGCGTCGTACAGTTCGGAACTAGTTTGGTGCATTGTTGGAACAAGCCTTATATTTACACATTTCGTTTTTTAAATACTATATTTACAAAAAGAAGTCACTATTAATTGACAAGCCAATAAGTTTTAATCAATGTAGATTAGTAATGAAAGAAAATGTAATATATCATTTTAAAAATAATTATGTATACCTTTTAAAAGAAATTAGAACATATTTTGCATTTTTATTTTTAAATATTGATATTTTCAAGGTTCCAAGCGCTTTTAAGATTTCATTTTTTGTTTTTGTTTTAAATAAACATTTTGCAATTGTTGCTTTGTCTATACTCTACTATAAAAATGAAACGATAAATAAATAGATAGATAAAAATATTGCAAACATGATACATAACTAGAGCAAAAACTAGGTATTTGTTGAAAGTAACATTAGAAATTGCAAATGAATAAAAACTTGTTGTCTCTGCACATTGTTGTGGAGTTGTAAGTTTCACGAATGGTTTACTCTAACTCTGACTTTGACTTTAAAAAATATGCTGATAACTGGAAATGTAATGCCAAACGATATAAAACGTAACGAAGTAACAAGAATTGTTGTAATCGCGTTTGAATTAGAAATATGTGCATACAAGTCAATCGTGCATGAAGTAAACTTTTCCATTTTGCAATCTAACCAAGTATAAGTATGACTAATATTATAAAATTGCCTTGTTTAGATTCATTTGAAAATCGCAGTATCATAATTATAGATTACATTGAGTAATGCGCAAATACAGGTAAACAAATCAGTCGAATTCTTGCTTTGTGTTGAAATAGAACTGCGAAGATTTATTATGATTTCGACATTTGAAAATATAATTTACTTAAGAACGCAATTGATACTGAGAAGGTTTCAATAATAACGTAAGAAGTTAAGGGGTTGGGATAACAAAGACATTTCTTCTTGTTGGATTGATGCAAGACTATAATTATTAATACACTTTATTGCAAGAACATATACTTTTGTCAGAATTTAAATGGACGAAGAACTCAATTGCCATTACTTACCACAACAACAATAAAAGTTGCAAAGAGAACGTGATGAATTAGTATTACGTAAATTTGTTTTTCATCCTCTCATTTCATTTCCAATTTACATTTTGAAGATTTGAATGTCGTTAACTCGAAAACAGTTAGGTAGTTTTTGTTTCTTATATTCTTCGCAATGTCCACCGTCTAACAACACAAAGCAAAGAAAATTGAAATATGTAAACTGAAACACGTTACAAGCAAGCCTGTGGTTTGGAATAACATTCAATGATGTCTTTACGTTTTGTTTGTGTTTTCACGTTTGACGTGTTTTATTCTTGTTTTTTTTTTGGGAATTACACCACTCTTAAAATCCATTAGGATTCTCATAAGAAGTCATTATTGTACCCGTTACTTGATACTGAACATTTTCATCAAGAATAACAACTGCGGGATTTGATTAATTATATATCTGTTACTGTAAAATACTAGGTTTTACCAGTCTGATTTTAACCCAGGTAATTCGTTACCAGCAGTAATCCTATCCGTTATTTTACAGTAAGTAATGACACTCAATTTCTAATGATAAGGTAGTTAATGCAGTGAGAGTTAATGGTAAAACGATTTACCAATATTCGGGCTTTTACAGTAACATATCAAATGAAGTAAATCTAAAGCAGCCAGTGATACTATAAAGACCTAAATTGTAAACCTTGCCGTTACTTTTTTTCTCACTTTTCTCACTTTTCTTACATTTCTTTGTTTTATTAAGTATTACGTATAAATTGGTAACAATTTCCATGCGTTTTTCTTGTCAAACAATCAACCAACTGCCTTCATTGTTATCGTCATCCATGCACAGTTGTATTGTATATTGTTTCCGCGTCTTCAGTGTCTTCACCTATTAGCATTATATAGTTCTTCATATTTCCAATTAACTCAAGAGCGTGTTATATACAGCCATGAAACAAAACAAACAAGTCAATGGAATGAACTAAGAAGTAAATTAAGAACACTCAAGATGTTTACAACGTAGGTACCTACAACTACAACCAACCTATATGTAGGTGTATGACACACATAAAAAAGATTGTGTTTGCAGATGCAGTGGTATAAAAAAAGATAGAATGACATACACAGAGGAATCGCGATGATGAAATGGTATCTCTTTGTTTACTATTGTTTATTAGTTGATTAATTTTAATTTATTTGGTATCATAATAATTAGTTTTTAATATACACGTTTTTTATCGGTTTCCAGAATTGTACTTTTCTTTGCAACAAAACCAAAAAAAAACAACACTGTCTTTCGATGAAGTATATTAAAATTATTCCAACTAAAAATAATAATAAATACCTAGAAACAGAAAACTGGATTCAACATTAAAAATTCACACGTTCCCAACATTCATAATAAATGACAGCGAGAACCAGCAACGTTTATTTTATTTTACATAAAAATTCTTAAACCTGTTTTAAACGGTTATAATTCTGTTGCGAGACTTATAAAAACAAAACTTTTGTTTTTATTGGAGAAGGATGCGCACTGTTGAATAAATGGTACATGACATTGACAATTGGACATCTGCCATTTCCAAATTTCCTCTCATTCTGATTATTTGATAATATATAATCTTACTGGAATATTGCAAATGAGTGAAATGAATAAGAATTTTCTTTGGCTCCTTGCTTGATTTGTGATTATCATGTGTTCAATAATTGAACACATTCTAGGATGGAAGTAGTTCTTGACAATAATTTTGGTATCAATTTCGGATCATCTATCTATCTATTCTCTGTATACAGATAATAGATATTTTTGTGGTTAATGTATACATGAATTGATCACGAAAATATCGTGATAACAATGACGTAATAAAATTATAATCGTGTAAAACTGACTTAGTATTCTATTATATCCTCTATCGAGAGGTACTTACTAACTAGTGAGACTTGTGTAACTCACTAAAATTAATTAGAAATACATTCATAATTTCAATGTATCTATAATGTTTAACGTTATACAGGGTGGTTGAGCAGTCAGTAGCCAGCGAATAACGCCCAAACCGAAGTTACATTGTAACCCTCAGAGCTCAGAACTTTCCAGGTACAGGATGTTACTTTGTTTCTTTGTGCTCAACCACCCTGTATAAAATCCAAAAATATAGAATATTGAAATTGAACTTTAAACTAAGGACATTTTAACTAAAACACAATAAGTTTAAAAGCGATTAAATTCGAACAAAAACCTTATTATCTAATTGTACGTTATATAATGAGAAGAGGACATTACTGGGTGTTTTAAAAACACGTTTCATCTTGATATCGTGCACACGATATGGGAAACGCAATTTATTTTAATTTTTAGTAATAAGACTCAAAAGTAGTTTCAATGTTTGTAGACGTGAGCATTAAATTAAATAAACTACAGCTTCACGTAAGACGTGATGGACACAACTTCCTGAAATGCTTTATAATAGAATTATTAGTGTTGCTGGTGTTGCTTATGTTGTATAATATATTATGTAGTAAGGATTTGATAGCCGTAATTTATAATTTTAAAGAATTATAATAACGATTATTATTTATAAAACGTTAATTATAAATAATAAACGTTGTGTTTTTTGCTGGTAATTGAACTTGATGTACTGCATTCACCGAACACATTCAGTAAGTACAATGCTAGGAGGCACCTTAATTCAATCAGTTTCACACGTTAAACAAAAAACGCGCAAAAATTCGAAATGAAGTCGTAAATAATTAAAATTTAAGTACAAACGTCAAACTTGACATTTACCTATTTGACACGAGTTACGTGAAAAAGTCTTACCAATAGCATAGGAATAAGCAATTCAACTTTGTTGGCACTTTTGGGAGTAGCATTAACTGATTGCGTTCGGCGAACGCAGTATAGTTTTTCAATGAATATTGAAAAGGGAATTTCCGTTTCAAATCATAACAGATGACTAAAATATTTGAACCATGAAACTGATTAATCATCATTAAAGTAAACATTTAAATTAATGAGCCGTAAAAGCTTAATCATCTTCCTCTTTCAATTTGCATTTTTACTTTACTCTTTTTTACATTTACTTTACATTTTTATATTTTATAATTTTCAGTTGTTTTAAAACTTATTAGAATTACCAATGTGAACAATATTAGTGCCTAGCTAGAACATGGAATAAAACTTACAAGTTGTCTTATTCATATTTAACAAAAACGAAGAAGGCGGTATTCAAGTAATTTAATTATTCATTTATTCGTAAGTTTATTTTGTGTTTTCGTTCATACTCCCATGCTATAGATTTAGTTATTAAACTTTGTCTTTTCTTATTTCTTTGGTTATTTAATCTTCAAAATTCATATATTTTTATGAGGCTCCTTCCAACAAAGCACTAAATTAGTTCCGAACTGTCCGACGCATGAGCAGTTTTAAAAAAGCGACACTTTGAAAACTGCTCATGCGTCGTACAGTTCGGAACTAGTTTGGTGCATTGTTGGAACAAGCCTATGGTTTTCGTATTGATAATTATTTAAAGTTCATCCTTTATTACTAATTTAATAATAACAACTGTATCATCGTGGATGTGGGCATGCTGCGTGAAAACTATTAATGTTGGAACAAGTTTCCTAAAAGACCACCTTCCATAAATACTCAAAACGTAGTCAAAGACGTCAATGTTTAACAGACATTTGAATTAGTCATGAACTACTTACCCTACTCAGACATAAATTGCGTTTCCCACTTGTTTTTCCTTTTTTTGTTCGACTTTTATTTTATTCTTTGATTTGCATATACAAAATACTTATATTTATTTTTATTTATAATTTATAACGTTATTGGTACCGGCATATTGTTACATCAGCTATAACATTGAATGACACATCGGTTGCCAAAATTTACGTAAACTTGTCTTATTTTCCTAATAATATTTAGTTAACTCATAACTTACTCATCTTATCGCAAATAAAAACCCTTCGTGAAAGTGCAGTTTATTAGAATCATTTGTTATTTTTACTCTAATCCATTAATAATAATGTTGAAGTTTCAAAAGTATTTAAGTGCTATTAATTTTTATACTGAAAAGTAATATTCTAGAGAAATCTGATATCATTCAATTGATATGAAGGGTTAAGTCGTTAAGTGTGAATTATAATAGGGCTGGTTTATGCTTGACACAGTAGCGTGTTTTATTCAGACTGAGTAAACTCAGATCACTTCTGAGCGACTCAGATTAACTCAGTTGTGATTAAAACACTTAAGCACATTGCGCACACGCACTCTGGAGTAAGTATAAATTTTTTGGAATGCTTCAGTTCCTCTCTAAGTCAAAAGTAGAATAAAACAGCGTCCAACTGAGTAGCTCTGAGTTGTACGCTAAATAAAACAGAGCATAAATCTTACAGTTTATGCGATTCTATCAAAAATACTGGAATTACTTTTTTTAAATGTTGTGTTAAACTATTATATATCATAAACCACCCCTAAGTTTTAGCTATAATACTAAGAAAATGACGCGAATTTGTGTAAATTTTGGTCATTCGATCTTACCTTAATATTACTTCAATCTTAAACCAGCCCTTACCGGCATATCGCAATTAGCTACATATACACATGCACAAAGATTAGTTAGTTATACATGTTTCAAGTACTCCAATCCGAAAAACATACATACCGTATACGCATGTTGTTTGAAATATTTATATTTAGGCTAATGATAAGATAATGCAAGTACATTTAACCACACTTTGTGTTATTATCTTATCATACTGAATGTGCCATGCTCCATCGTCGCGTATAATTATCAAAGGTGTATAATCACTTTCAACGTTGCAAAGTGAGCCTTGAATACTGTTCTCGTTCCCAGGAATATAATTAAAATAGTGACAACATGGACCAACGTCAACAAAATATAAATTTTAAAGTGACATTGAACATATTATTTTATAACTGTTAAGTCCGTCACAAGGTGAATTACAAGAATAAGAAGTAGTTACAGATTTAACTGTTTTTTTTGTTGCATCGCGCTTATAACTTTAATTTTTCCGAAGGTGCCGTTTTTAAGTTGGGGGGCTTCGTCAAGAAAAGAAAAGGAAAATGTAAATGATAATTTTGTTTTACACGTCATTTTTACGCTTTTGTCATTTGTATTATTACATGTATGTGCTTTGTTACTTGTCATATCGATTCAATTTTTTTCCGATTGCTGGTCGTTTATTCATTGGTTTTTGAATTTTTTTTTACAGCTAGTTTATTAAACCTGGGGCGCAAGGATAATAGCAGCGCCGCGATGGTGGACTACTACAGGGTCCTTGAAGTACCACGCGGCGCCACTACAGCCGACATTAAAAAGGCGTAAGTATTTCTTCGTATTTAATTATTTCTTACAACATTTTATGGGTCATTCTACTATGTTACTTTTAATGCACATATTTTGTTGTATATGTTTTTTTGTTGGCTCAACTTGTAATACTAATTTAATTGTGAAATCTTGTTTAGGTACCGCAAATTGGCATTAAAATGGCATCCAGACAAAAATCAAGACAACGTCGAAGAGGCCACCAAACATTTCAAAGAAATTTCAGAAGCTTACGAAGTTCTCTCAGACGGTACGTAACCCTTTTTTTGTTTATAATTAAATATTAAACTCTGGTAAATGATTAAAATATTGACACGAATAATAATTAAAAATATAGACACAAAACGCAAGATTTATGACAGCAGATCGTCGCAGAGATCAAGCAGCTGTAAATCGTCTCGTTCGTTCAGGACCTATTTCGACTCGCACACACCTTTCCACCGTTTCTTCGGTAGTAATGAATGAGTTTTGAATTATTTTAGTGCCGATTAATTAACAGTTATTGGCTGGTGTTACCTATAATTTTTTCTACCAGTTAAATAATTTTATCGGGGCAACTACTAACCAACCATTCATATTTAATTTGCAGCGTAAAATCAACAGAAATTCGTTGATCAAATAACCAGTTGGATAACAAACGTTGGATTTACTCTTATTTGCTAATACTTTAATCCTTGTAGCCAGTTTTCATTTTTTACTGCACTCTGTGTTTGCATTCCGCTGATGTAATAGTGATTTTAATAAATAATCAGTGTTCTTTCGTTCGTTACAGAAAAGAAAAGACGCGTTTATGACCAATACGGAAAAGAAGGATTGATCAATGGTGGCGCCAGCAGGCGTAGCAGACATGCGGAAGACGATCTCGATTATGGTTTCGGCTTCTTCTCATTTAGAGATCCCGAAGATGTATTCAGAGAATTCTTTGGCGGGTCACCTTTTGCTGAATTTTTCGGTAAGTATTCTTCATTTCTTCGTAGATAGTGTTCAATTGCAGATTAAAATTAATATTGTTTTAGATTTACACTCTGGTGGTCACGGCGGTCACAGAGATAGAAGACGTAATCGCAACTCTCATCCATCGACAGCACTCAGCTCACATTTATTCAGTCCATTTGGCATTGGGCTGAGCAGTAGCATAATGGATGACTTTTTCAATGTGCCCTCTGCTGGAGGCTTTCAATCATTCAGCACATTCAACGGAACGTTCACAAACGGCGCCAGCGGCGGTAGCAATGTTAACATGAAGCGCACATCGACATCTACAAAATTTATCAACGGAAAAAAGATTACCACCAAGAAGTGAGTTATTACAAAATGGTATTTTTTGGTTATTAATATTTTTCTTTTAATAGAGTTTTTGAAAATGGGAAGGAAACAATAATGTCATACGAAAACGATGTCCTCAAGTCCAAGACTGTGAACGGCGTGCCACAGAGTATAGGCTACAGTTAAAGATGGCTGCCGACCTCATATATAATTCACAATCGAATAAAAGGATAGGTCAATCGACCATTTTCTTTCATATTACATGGTATATTAAAGCAAATTAACTCAATTTCTCTCACAGAAAAAAAAACCAACAAAAAGAATCATATTTGTTTTGAATTTAAAATAATTATTAATAATTACATTATGAGATGTCATTGGAACCACTGCTGGTGGTATGTTATTTGAATATAAAAGTTGATTCTTGATTGGATGAATGGAATGAATTAGTTGAGTGCGAACGTTAAGCGAACGGCCAGTAGGAGTCATACTCAAAATATTACAATTTCTTAATACTGTTCCTTTGTAACTATTCTTTTTTGGTGCGCCTTTTACTTCTATTTTAGTTTCTATTTTCTATCTAATTTGCTGCCGGTATTCTGCTTTAATTTTTTTTGTAAAAATAAGGCGACTATTCACATTTTAAGACTGCCCTTTGTTCATTAATAATATATACCTATTCAGTAAATAGTTAATCAACAAAAATCTCTATACTCAGCTCAAAAAGTAACTAAAAACCAAGAACTTTTAATAACTTAATTCTATTTTTGATGAAATAATAAAATGTTAATATGTTATCCGTTATAACAAGGGATTGACTTATAAATATAACCAAAGTTAAATATTACTATATAGATTTGCCATAATGAATATATATTTATTGTGTTTTTGAATTAAAAGTTTGCTCCACAACAAAAACATTGAAAGATATTCAAACACGTTTAAACGACTGTTTTATTGAACAGAGGAAAGAAAAAAATCGTTCGCTGCACTCACACTGTAACAACGTAGTAATGTAAACCAACCACGTATTTTGTTTAGTACCAAGTAATTTAATAATGAATATTCTATGTAACTTGCATGTTAGATCTCATTTATGAGACAATGACAAACGAGTAAGTTCAGATGAAATTTTCGTCTGTAAGGAACAATACCGGGAACAGTCTGCACAATAACCACATACATTGAATAGACTAATATGGTTTATTTCAGTGTGAAATGACGTAGTGCATGTTAAAAGATGTAAATGTTTCTTTTCATTCAATAGTTTGATAGAAACATGCATAGAACATAAATTTAATCGACGTGTGCTTGTACATTTAATATTAATTTAATTTAGTTAACTACAACTAGTACACTTACTGTTAGTTTTAAATTGTAACGAATATTTGAGAAGATAAAATAAATATTAATTATAATTAATTCGGAACATGTGTAACATGCGTTTGAAGCATGATGAATGAAATGTTTGAATTTAAAAAAATGTACATTAAAATGTTAAAATAACGAATTATGAAAAAAAGAGATACAACCATTTGTAACGATGGATTTATTATTTAGTTCGTGTTATTCCAAGATGCTTCGATACAGCATTCTAAAACTCCCTCTTTCAGAATTTGTACGGATTGTTGCGACTACTTACACTTTACAGGAACGGTTTTTTTTGCATAAATGTTTTATTATAGGAATTTTTTTCTGAACGGTTAGCCTGATTAGTTTGATTCTTGCATTGGATATGAGTCTTTTCGATGATTCTCTTTAATTGTATTGTTTTTTTTTGTTTTCCATTTTTGGCTACTCCAACTTGAAAAACATTCGAATAAAATCTTGTACCATATCTTGGAAAGTGGTGTGCTGTAAGTTGGTTGTGCGTAAAAGTGTAAGGCCAGCCTTATATCAAAGAAATTCTAATTAAACGTGTAGTAAATATGTCATTATTGTTAGATAACTTCATTTTTCATTATTTCGTAGTAAAAAGTAAGTAAGAAGCTCGAAGTATTAAAAAATGACACGCGAAGTAATGGTAAGTTATGCGCGAAGTAATCAAAAATTTATCATTACTTCGCGCGTCATTTATTACTTCATTTGTCATTTTTACTTATTTTTTACAATGAAATAATGAAAAATGACGCTCAAATTAATGATAAATTATGCGCGAAGTAATCACAAATTGCACACGAAGTACTGATAAATTTTCTTTTATTTCGTGTGTTATCTATCTGAATGAGTGGTATTTAAGAGAAATTTCAAAGGAAAATGACAAAATTAAAGTCAACAGTGCCCAAAAAACGCATTTTTACTTTTAAAAGAAAAACTCGTGTGCTCTCCCGAAAAATCAAACAGAACGGTGGAGAAGTTCTTCAATAAATATGCCCAATGAATTAAAATCAGTATGTAGGAGGAAATGATATAGTAATTTAAAGTGAGGGCGTGCCAAATGAGTTGGCTGTTACAGCACGAGCCGCTGGCGAGTGCTGTATCCCAATGAGTTTGGCACGCACCCTTGCCGCAAAAGTTGCGTACACTATTTTTTCTACGAACGGTTCAAAATTTAATAAATCGGTACGGGTTCGCACCGCACAACTTTCCGGCCATATCCACTACGATTTCGTAGAACTCGTCGACCATAAAAGTAATTTTGATCGGAAAG
>JARJEB010011017.1:0-16230 GCA_030264535.1 Liometoxenus newtonarum | reverse complement strand
TGAGCAAAAGAAAAGCTCTTCAAGTCTCAATGCAATCAAATCTCCCGTGCAAGCGCATCCCAGATGAAGTGTCCATGCCTATAGTGCCTAATGGATAATACAGCCCTGACTGTAAAAAGTTATTTGAATATTTCCGAAGAAGAAGTTTTAACATGAATGGGCGTTACCGGAGTGTGGGCAAAGAATGTGGTTTCTATCGTCGCAACGTGTGTATTACCTACCTGTTAAAACTTTACATTTTTCTTCAATTTTTCTGTACATCTTTAAGATTGAATTATTTTTTTACTTCCCCCGAATTATTTTTTTACTTCCCCCGAATTATTTGTTTACTTCCCCCTCCCCATACCTTAGGTATTAAGGAAAGATATGTATTGAGTCACAAAATCGGGTTTTCCTGAGTTGGAAAAAGTAATTTTTCGAGTACTTACACAAACAACAAGAAAATATCTAAAGGCGTAAAGAAATTAGTGGAAATTCGTTTCGATAATGGAACTTAAAATGATTGATAGAAATTAAATTTTTAATTAATTAAAAATAAAGTTATCAACTTTAAGTGTTTGTGGTCGTAACACGTCGTAAAATTTGTAATCCATTTTTAAATTTATTATTTGATAATTGATAAGCATTGATACACACGCAACCAGATTGAAATAAACGTGTTGGTCGCCTTTTTTTTTTTGTTATTTCTCTATGTTTTCGATTTCGATTATCAACATGAACAATGAATGTTGAACTTCGTGCACGTTTTTATTTGTCAATAGTCATTCATATCATTCAGCCATGTTTCTGTTATTATATGTAGGTATATACCGTGCTATTATTTTATCGTCGAACATAGCATGTGCTATGTTCCTATGTACGATGGTAAAATAAACGCGTCAAACAGTGGCGATGCACGATCAATGTAATTTGTATGATCATGCCGTAAAAGTAAGTTGTCAATTTTGTTTATTGTCATAATTTGAATTGATTGTTCACAAATCAATCATGTACGCAACCGAAGAAAAGGTGGAAATAATAAAAATGTACGCACGAAATAATAGTCTGCAGACTGTTCGCAATTTATTTTCTATAAAATATCCTTCCGTCATCCCCACTCTCTCCCCGTTGCCATGAGTTTGACTTCTGTATTTTATCGTCGTACATAGGCACATAGTACATGCTATGTTTGACGATAAAATAATCGCTCTGTATGTGCCTGCAAGCAATTTTAATCGCATTGTAAATGTAATAATATACTATCGATTCAAACAAAGAGTTCATTTAAACTTAAACGCGGTTTTTTATACATTCTACAATCAACATATTTTAATTTTCTGCCAAAAGAACACATCAAGTAATCACTAATCCCGAAATGTATATTAGCCATAAAATTAAAGTAAAAATCTTGTCGGTATGAGATAATTAGATCATTTAATTATATAAAAATTTAACATTAAATAATATATATTAATTAATGCGGTTTTAAAATAGCTTTGCACTTAAAAAAAAACTTGTATAAACTTTTAAACGTGCTATTTACAGTTAGGATATGAACTTTGAACAGTTCTCTCATAATTTATAACTTAAATGTTATAAAATTAAAAGTACCTTGAAATTCTTTGGGTTATGAAACTTTAAGATAGTTTCAAATTACATAAATACACATTTCATTTTATTCATGTCTGTTTTATAGATTTTCATTAATTTCTATTCAAATTGAAGTTTAACACGAAGTTTGAAAAACAATTAATTTCCCAGATGTGGACGAAGTGCTTTTGTATTAGGACGATATAGTTTCATTTAAAAATGGAAACTTAAACATAAAAAGTTTGTTTTTTCAGTTTATCGATGTCAATTTTGACGGATCGTTAAATTTAAATCAATTAAGACACTAAGGAATCAACGCAAACGCAGTTTCTATTATGCATTGAACTGACAACTGATCTATAATTATGTTACTCATTTGTTCAGTAGATATTTTTCAATAGATTGTTGTGCGTATGTGACACAAAATTTTGAAAAGTGATACTAAAAATGTGCATGTTTCGTGCGGCTTGTGGAATGCGTTAAGAGGGTAAAACTGTGTCAGTAATGCCAAGTTATGCAGGAAAAAGCGGTCAAAAGTGCAAAACAATCAGGTAGGCAGCAAGCAGAATTCAAAATATAATTTATTTCAGTCTCTCAATTCGAGACAGAATAATTAGTTTTTATTAAATTTATGAAATTGTGAATATTGCTTTGGTAATTGTTTTATCTTATTGCGTATCTATAGATAAGTTAATTATGTTCTTCTGATGGAGAACGATATCATTTGCAAATTTCATTGATTAATGGACGAATAATTGCTTTCACTTGAAGGCAGCTCATAGCCTCTGATTGTGTATAAATCCATAAATATTAAAATATTGCAGTTTATTTAATTATTATTCATATCTACATTATCTACAACCAAACCAAACAGCAAGTCAACGAGAATGGGTGAATGTAAAGTAAACGTAAAGCAAAGTTTTACTTTTTATTGCAAAGGTTACACACACAAACACACACACACACATACGCACAAATCTACACATATATACACATATACACACACATATACACACACATATACACACACATATACACACACATATATACACACATATGCACCCAAATATATACACAAATATACACACAAATATACACACAAATATACACACAAATATACACATATACACACACATACACACATACACACATACATGCACACACACATACACACACATATGCACACACACACACACACACTGAGTAATATATAATGATTGTGACGTCATTATCATATACTCATAAATCTAATATTGAAGTATTCTGTACGTATACAAAACAGAGAAAGGAAGAAATCTTATTTAATCGATCTCGTTGCGGTTTATGCTTGAGTTTATGGAATTTTGTTTTGTGTAACTTGTTCCTTGCCCGATTCGTAAGCGTAAGTAAGTCCATGGTGAGTTGCAATTTGTTGCTGCGACCGTAAGAATAAGGTGTTGTCTTTTTTTACTGAACGATTGTACGATAAAATCGGAAATGTGCAACAAATAAAGCAGGCAGCTTGATAAGTGAGCGTGAGAATTTGTTTCATTTTTCTTTACATGCAGGACTAACTTATTTGCATACTTCCAGTCTGATGCCTATTACTTCTAACAATCTGAATAAGAAGACAATCGATAACTTACACAAACATGGCCGTCATTTCTTGGAACGACTTCTTAACTTTCGCGACATATGATGAAGATTTTATGTGACAACAATTTGCAGTATTATATTTTCACGATTCATAATTGAAAATCGTTTTGCACTTTGTTCCAATTAATAATTGCTAATTCGGTTACTATGCTATTCGTGCAAATATTAATTGATATTTGGCATATCCTCATCTTTTCTTGTTGTGGAATAAAAATTCTCTTCCGCTAACACTCGAGTGTTAAATTTTTGTTTGTCATTTCTTTTCTTTGTTGCAAGCAAGTAGACTAAGCAATTCCGCGAACAGATTTAACTGCTCATTTCACTATGCATTCTGCGAAGATAAAATGAAATGAAACGTTGAGAAGAATTTCGTACATACTTGTGTGATAAAATCAATGTATGATGTGTGAACAAACCAACATAACGTCAATTACTGTTACTCAACACACTTTTGGCTCACAACTCTTTTCTTTCATGCGATCTTTGCCTCTTCAAGTTTTTTTATTTTATTTTCAAAAATACTCAATCTCGTTTCGAAACAAATGTGAATGAACAACGTGCAGAATATGACCGTACATTTAACTACATAAAAATATTTATTAAAGAATAAACCGTATTATAAATAAATATGCGAATATGTGGTTGAGCGGTTTGAAAATTCCTTTAGTTTCATGTTATTTTAATGTTGTATTCATCATCTTCATACATCAAGATTGTTGAAAGAATGCAAAAAATGAAAAAAAAAGGGCAGGAAATTGTGTCGTGGGAAATTTTGTATTTGGCTTTACTCTCTTCTTTTCCCTCTTGGCGCGTCTTTTTTATTTTGTTTATAACTTTTGTCGATTGAAACTAAAATTCTGTCTTATTTATATTTTTTGTTTATAAGTTGGTGCTGTATTTGCGTCTCGTGTGCAACATTGCATTATAATAAATGCTAATGAGCCTTTTAAGCGCGTTCGCCAACCGGAAACAATTAAATTTTCGTCTTCACGTTCTTTTGAATTGTATTAACAATTGTTTTTGTTCATGTATGTACTCGTAGAGGCGAGTACTAGCAAATTTGTTGAATTAATGCATACGCACACACACACAGTCATATCATCGCAACTTTAATCGCAAGCAAGTTTACATAATCAACCAAGAATATTCATATTTGCTGCTCATTTTATTTTCATTTAAGATAATAAAGCATAACGCACGCGAACTAACTGTTATCTCATCGCAGTCGAAATAGTTAGTATTGAAGCGAATTTAAATTTACAAGTATGGCGGCTCTGTTTTCAAATGGTACTCTTTTCGTTTCAGCGTAGACTTTAAAAATGTCACATCACAGCGATGACAATATGCTGATAGCAACGAGCGATTCCTTTTGGGAGCCGGGGAATTACAAGCGGACAACGAAACGCATCGAAGACGGCTATAAGTTGTGCTCGGACCTTATGGCTTTGGTGACCGAGCGCTCCGAAATCGAGAAGAACTACGCCAAGAATCTGAAGGCCTTCTCGAAGAAGTGGAACGACTTGATCGAAAAAGGACCAGAGTACGGCACCACCGAAGCTGCCTGGAAGGGTGTGCTCGTGGAGGCAGATCGACGATGCGATGTACACAATCGCATACGGGATAATCTCATCAATGATGTTATCGGCAAAATTAAATCGTGGCAGAAAGATATGTGGCATAAGGTAATGGCATTTAGCGAAAGTGAACACGTAATCGTGGGAAATTTCTAGTTAATTGTAATGAATTTCCGTTTGTTTAGAGTATGATGCAAGTGAAAGAACGCCGAGACATGGAGGAGGCGTTCAAAAAGGCGCAGAAACCGTGGGTGAAACTACTGCAGAAAGTCGATAGGGCGAAGACGGACTATCATACGGCGTGCAAGACTGAAAAGTCCGCTTCTAATCAGGAACGGAATGCTTCTGGCGATAGCTCAATTTCACAGGACCAGGTAATACTTGCAACATTACTCTGGACTATTTCTCTGTTTTGCCATCTAATCTTATTGTATATATAATATTTTTGCTTCCACTTTAATATTCATACTGCAACTAAAAGAAATTTGGCTTGGTAACTATACATTTTTCATTTTTGTCATTTATAATTTCACAGATGATGAAGAAACTGTTTTGCAAGAATTTCAACATCAAATTGCATAAATACTTGTTGGAAATTTATTTAAGTTCTTTTGTTTTTATTACTGTAGATTAAGAAGATGCAAGATAGAGTTCAAAAGACCAAGGAAGACGTACAGAAATGCAAAGAAAAATATGAAGTAGCACTGCAAGAAATCAACAACTACAATCCCAAATACATGGAAGATATGCGAACGGTTTTCGAAAAATGTCAGGAGATGGAAGGAATGCGCTTAGAATTTATCAAAGACACGCTGTTTCACATACATACGCATTTAAATATTTATAAAGATGCAGCGTAAGTATCTGATTAATTATTATTAGTCGAATCAATTTTGTGCTTTGGCTTCAAAATACATTTTCGGGACGTGTTTTGCTCTTTCTAATCTTTGATTGGATTATTTTTAGGTTGCCTCTTATTTATGAAGAACTTTATCACACCATCAATAACGCTGATTACAATAAAGACTTAAAATGGTGGTCCAATAACTACGGCGTGAACATGGCAATGAATTGGCCGTCGTTTGAGGTACTTGTTGATTCTAAAATATAATGCCCCGAATATTAGTCGAATTAGTTGAAATGTAGTAAAATGCATGCAATTTTTACCTTTTACGTCGTGTACATTGTGTTTTTAATTTTTGATTCGTGTGTTGTGCATGTTTGTGATTTAGGATTACACCGAGGAATTTCGAGATATTTCCAAAGGTAAATCAAAGGAATCTGTACCAACTGGCATTATGCTCATCAATCAGAGACCAGTCGGCGAAGAATTGCATGTATGCTTATATTTTGATTTTTATTATTTATTGACATTTGTGCCCAAATAACCAAAAATGTAAAAGTTTCTATTTATTGAAAGTTACTTATTTCAAGTTGTTAGTTGATTTTCATATAAAAGAGACGGCTTCTCAAAAAAAAGAGTGTAAAAATTACGTGCTGTTCTTAGGATTACTCATCAACGACAAAGGCATCTGTAAAATCAAAAACTGTGTCAACGAAGACGAACAGCAACGATAGTCAAAATGACAAAGAAGATACGCCTGTGAAGACGCCGCAGAAAGTTGACAGTCCAACCAGAGCTTCCACTATTACGTAAGTCCCATTGTTCTTTATGTTTCATACTGCGTGAGTGCATGTTGCATAAAATATGCAGTTTTATACAAACAAGCTTAAGTTTTTGTTAAATCCAAGGTTAAATCATTAAATGAATCCGTAAATATTTAATTTTATGAAATAGAGTTATCGTTGTGCGTATATTTTCATTGTTTATCAACAGTAATGGATCGTCGACAAACAAAGGAGATTCAAATCCTTTCGAAGAAGAAGAGTGGGATGAAAGTGACGCAATGGTAGACAATGGTGAACCTGGTGTTCCCGTTAAAGCATTATATGACTACGAAGGTGCCGAAAATGACGAATTAACTTTTAAACAAGGTAATTATTAGCAGCTCCTCTTGAATACTTGTTCAATATATATTTTCTCAAAACCATTGTGGTTAACGAATTTTGCAAAATTCGAGTTTACTCTCCTGAAGAGAGAAATACTTGGCAGAATTTGCCTAGCCCCCGGGGAAATGGCAAATTCATTCGCCGAATTATTATCAGTTGCCCCAGCATCCCCAAAAACCAATTCAATTAAATTTTTATTTGGGGGGGGGGCTTTAGAAAACACTACAGAATTAGCCTAGCCTTCGGGGGAGATTTTCTATGGCAAATTCATTCGCCGAATCATTCTCGATTGTCCCAGCATCCTCAAATATTTATAACAATTGTCTTAATGTGTGTTTAGGTGACATATTTGAGAAATTAGAAGACGAAGACGAACAAGGTTGGTGTAAAGGACGAAAAGACGCTCGCGTAGGATTGTATCCAGCGAATTACGTCGAAGCGGTATCACCATGAAATGTTAGTGTCGCATGTTAAGTTTTCTTCGTTGTTGTTATATACATATAAAAAGATTGAGTATTTATCTACGAGCCAGCCACGCGTTTGCTCATTATAGTTTTTCTTCTTCATTAACATTAATCAAATATTAAATCATTCGAACACTCGATACACTCATTTCAATGGGACACAAAAACACAGAGCAATCAAGAGAATACAGACAACTTGCATACTCAACAATGTACAAATGCAAGTTGCTGCAAATTTGCATTTATTTTTGGATTAAACGGTGTAATATTTTTTTAATGTAGATGTTCAAAGGTAAATCAAATTTACAAATTGATACGCGATACTACGTACTGTGATCATTTTGTGTCAAAATAATTGTTTCAACCAACAGAATATCAAGTACGCAGATATTTAAGTTGATTTTTTTCGAACTTCAAAATAAACTTTTCAATAGCGAACAATGCGTATAGTATCGTAAAATTTTGTGTGTTTTTATACATTAAACACGAAGAACATGAGATTTTGCAAGGAAAAAAGATTATTTATAATTATAAAGAGCAAAAATGTCGCCTGTGAATGAAATTTTGAAACATTTCCATTTATATATTATTACTGTGTACAAAAAATATTGCGATTAAGTACCATATACGTAGGTAGGTACATTATGGGAACACATGTTATTGGTTTAATAATCTTCTATTGAATCATTGAATAATAATACACATTATTTTCTGTCACACATTCATTAGTAATTGATGTGTATGTATTTAGTATTTATTTACATACTCTCATCATCCATAGGGCCTACACGAATGTATTATGTACATAAGATAACAAACAGAAAAGATGTATAAACAACAAAACAGTATGATGTTCCAGTTAATGTAGTAGACACATGAAACATGTAATAGAAAGGCAGGCAGTCAATTTGAAGATTTAGGATGTGTTTCTAGAAAATGTGTCACTGGATGGTCACTGGTCAATACTCAACAGCATAGAAATCAATGATTGTCGTATTCGGGTGTTGTTAATAGAGAGTTTTTGAAAGTAGTATTTTTGAATGTCGTGATACGTCAAATAAATACGTCTTTTAAAGTGAACATACGTACAATTAAGAGTTTTTGCATGACGTTACGTGCAGTAAAATTGAAGTTGAAGATGAGGGAAGGTTACATTTGATAAAACCACTCAAATAACGTGAACTAATAAAGTTGCACGACAAAAGCTGAGAAATGAAGTAACACGTCTTTCATCTTTACGTCTTTTTGTTGCGAGAGGATTCACAGTGCGTCCGACCTTCAATTGTCGTATCACGACAATCAAACTCTGAATTTCTATTACATTTTTATTGTGATTTGCTAGGATTATCAAGTAAAACTTGGAGAACATGCACATAAACTATAATCTGCTACTAATGACTTAACAAATAAATCAATAGAAGTGTAATTTCGTATTCACCAGTAAGCTCAATAATGTAGAATTGTAAAACTTGTTGAAGCAGCATTAGTAGTCATAGTTGAAGATTAATGAAGATCATTTGTGCATGTTTTCCAAGATTCATGTAAAAGTAACGTTCTTAATAGAACTAAAAATAAAAACTACAGAACAATGATTGATTCTGTAAATGTGTAAATAACATTTAATAACAGAAAGTCAGTCTGAAATGTTCCACCTAATTTAAATTTATTTAAAAAAAAAATACCATAAACGTATACATAAATAATAATATTGTCTTAATATTTACAGTTGTACATAGATCATATTAATATCTATATTTAGTCGAGTAATCTTTCGGCGAAACAACTAAACCTCTCCCTTTTCTTGCGCCTCTGTACACAGTCTCAATGATATCAATCATTTCCTGTTTATCTTCCAAAGGCCAATTGATTTTGTTATTGTTACCTGTGCCCAAATCAATCATTATATGTTTGTTACGGAAGAAAAACATTACAGTGCAAGGATCGTACAACTCGTACCTAAAAGAACAGAACACCGAGACATTAGTAGTGGACCTTGTTACGTTCATGTACATAGGATTATTACATTTTATTGAAATCCGGTACTTCGGTGATATCCACAAGGTAAATAACTGCAAAATTCTTTACTTTTTCGGCGATGCTGTACATTACTTCGTCCATTTTCATGCACGAAGGGTCCCAATCATGACCGAATCGTATAACCTACAAATATGTTTCTTGTATATTTTTGTAAATAAATGTTATTATTGTACGTACCACAACACGATCTTCTTCAGATAGTATGGCTTGATCAACTTGCCATCCGTTGTGTAAATGTGCTAGCATATAAGACATTGTGACCGCGTTTAATTAACTTTTGTGTTTTTAGTTTTCTTGTTTTCTGCTCGGCTTTCTGTTTGATTTTATTTATTTCAAGTTGACGTTGACATTTGACTAAAGTCTAGCCGGTACCGTAGCTACTATGAGCATGACCAATAAAAATGCCATAGCAATACCATCTGTAAGTGCGACGCTGTGAAACCTATAGACGAAAATCCAAGTGAAGAAGAGACAAAACATGCATCTAAGCCATGCCTGCCCCTTTTCAAAATTTGTTACATAGTGTTTTTGTTTGTGAGGTTCATTTGAGGGTGCCCTACCTTCACTGGTAGGACTATTGAAGGGTAGAATTATAAGGGTAAAAGTACGGCGGAAGTAAACTGCAAAGGTAGGCAACTAAATGATCATGTTTCTGTGCATTGGTCATGCTCATAGTAGCCACGGTACCGGCTAGACGCTTCTGACATTTGTCCATGCGGTCCAATGTCAAATTTCTAGTGACTTTAGTTTTCTTGCAACAAATCTGGTAACATTTTCAATTAAAATAAGAAAATCTCGAAGAAAATCTTAAAAAAACGAGAATGTTAAGGAATATGATAAAAACAGTATTAATTGATCTAAGTGGAACCTTGCATGTTGATAAATCAGCCATACCTGGTGCAGTTGAAGCCCTATCAAAGTAAATATCTATTTTATTTATACTCTATCTAACCTTAAACATGCCACACTTCGATCCTGATTTTTAAATGATTATTTATAGATTACGAGATATAAATGTGAAAATCAAATTTGTTACGAACACAACCAAGGAGAGCAAACGCTCATTGCACGAAAATTTGACTAATCTAGGATTTGTCATAGACAAAGAAGAGATTTTTACCTCATTGACAGCAGCCAACAATTTGATTGTTTCAAAGAAGTTAAATCCTTTTTACTTGGTCGCACCTGAAGCACTCGAAGATTTTCCACAACCAAATTCAGCAAAGCCTATCGATTCTGTTGTAGTTGGACTGGCACCAAGCGAATTTCATTATGAAAAACTAAATGAAGCTTTTCGGTAAGGAAATTTTAAACTAGGCATCCCTAAAACAACAAAGATAACACAAAATGACTAATTTACCATCACTTTTAAAGACACTTAAATAATGGAGCAAAACTAATTGCCATACACGATGGAAGATATTACAAAAGAAGTGATGGTTTGGCACTGGGACCTGGTTGTTTCATCAAAGGTCTGGAATACTCTGCGGGGATAGTCGCTGAAGTAGTTGGTAAACCAAATAAAACATTCTTCCATTCAGCGTTGGACAATGAAAGGCCTGATGAAGTTGTTATGATTGGAGATGTAAGTTTTTCTTGCAAAATCAAAATTGTGTATATGTATTGACAACTGCATTTGCAGGATATCGTTAGTGATATTGGCGGTGCAATGTCAGCGGGAATCCAAGCTATATTAGTACAAACAGGCAAATATCAAGACAGTGACTTGACAAAGTTCAGTCATATAAAGCCGATGATTATAGTGCCTTCCTTCGTCGAAGCTGTTGAAGAAATCCTCAAAATTACTTCGTTAGCCCCTAAATTTCAACAGAATGAGTGATTCTCCATGGTAACTGAACTAATTAGTTAGTAATTTGTTAATAAATGAAGAAATTCAGATATAATCCGGGAAGTAATGAACTAATGAACATTTTGGAATGTTTTTGGGTATAGTTTGGTTGCCTACCTCAAACAAAGCATTGAAAGAAAGCTTTGAAATGCATAAATTTCTTTCAAACTCTAATAAGTAATTCTTAATAGAATTTTCGACTGTATTTTTACTACGCTTATGAGTCTACTTTGCAAAGACTGGAGATTTGTTGAGTTCATTACCGAGCTGTGTCATTGGTAAGTGGTCGTTGAGGATTCCCGAAAATTTTAAGGTTAGAAAGTACAAATCTTCGTCAATATCAGTCTCAACAAAGTTTTTAAATAACATCAATTAAGGCACAAATTCTGTTTAAATAATGGGGGAACCACAAATAAAGCCAGTTAATGAAAGTGACTTACACGAACTAAAGAGTCGTATGAAACTGATAACAGATGCTGACCCATCACAATATCACAATGAATTCTCATTAAAACGATATTTAAGGGCGTTCAAGTCAACTGATAAAGCTTTTAAGGTTTGTTCCTTTGCCAAACAGGATTAACAATAAACATTTGCATGACAAAGCTGTTTGTAGGCCGTTTTAAAAACAAATAAATGGAAAACCGAGTATGGTGTCGCCAATCTCCGTCCTGACCTGCCAGTTATCAAAATTAACATGGAATTAAACAAAGCTCGTGTGTTAAGGCACAGGGACTTGTACGGCCGGCCTGTGATCTATATACCTGCAAAAAATCATAATGCTAACGACCGGAACATTGACGATATCACGAAATTCATTGTCTATTGCTTGGAGGACGCGTGCAAGAAGTGTTTCGAGGAAGTTGTCGATAATTTGTGCATTGTTTTTGATCTGAATGACTTTGGACTGAGTTGTATGGATTATCAGTTGATTAAGAACTTGATTTGGTTGCTGTCAAAGCATTACCCTGAGAGATTGGGTGCTTGTCTAATTTTGAACTCGCCAGCGTTGTTTTCAAGTTGTTGGACTATCATTAAAGGATGGTGAGTAGTAATTTTTATTAAAATTTCATTCTGTTAATGTTTTTTTCCGGTGTTTATTGTAGGTTGGATGAAAATACGTCAAGCAAAGTGTTTTTCGTCAATTCGGAAACTGAATTGTGCTCTTACTTGATTCCTGACATTCTACCAACTGATATATGAATGACGACTACACGAGTTTCAATGAAACAAGCATTTTCTAAAACTCTTGTTTAATGCACTTATAAAAATATCAAAACATTGAATGTTTTTGAAAAGGTGGGATAATATTTTCTAAGTAAGGACACAGATGGAATGTAAACAAAACTTCTATCCGAGTTACCTTCTAATCAATAAGATCTAAGAAAACTTACGCCAAAAGTATTTATTTTTGATTGGCAGTCATTAGATGATAAGTTTTATTTATTCTGTGTAAACAAATTACTTTATTTGTCCTCGAATCATATTGTTTACTGAGAGTTTAGGTTTCATACACAAATCAGTGTAATGAGTTTGAATGTATTTTCTTAACTAGACCAAAATAACTGTTAACATTTAAAGTATTAAATATTTGATGCTTTAAAATAATATTAGATAAATCACGATATTGTTATTAATTACCTAATTTTAAAGTGAATGTACTTACATTTCCAATCTGTTCCCATTCATTTTGTTTTATTTCCGTGTTTAACGAATTGAGAATTTTAATTAGAATTACTCTCCGACCTTATATCGAAGGTTAGGAAAGTAATGTAATCAGAAATAAAACCGATGTTTTGCTGATATTGGGGTGTTCTACGAAATTGTAGTGAAAATGGTCTCCAAACTAATTCATTGTTCCTTAACTGATGGATGAGAAAACCCTAGATAGATGCTTAATTTTGCACTTTATATACAAAAAAAAAACAGAAAAGACGTTGAAAACGGAAAACGGAGTTATTCTTTAAAAAAAATTTAATCGTTTCTAATTTAATTACAAACATTCGTAAAATTGTCGAAACTTTGTTTTTAATATTCTTCGACTTATGTTGAATAAATCAGAATAAATTGACAACCGATTTATATGTTTTTAAATAAAGTTAAAAAAAACAGCCGTTGTACGTTGGTAATATTGTAAGTTTGGTGTAATTTATTAACAACGCAATTAATAAACAAATATACAAAGTTTTAAGCAGCTTTTGGAGCTTAATCGCATTCGAATTCACGCTTGCAGCATTCTGGATAGGGCAAACTTAAATCTGGATCAATGAACCGACAATTCGCAGGGATCATTGCAACGCCACAACTAAAATTATTGTTCATTTTTAACTTTCTACAGTTTTAAATAAAATATTCATTTTTACTTACCCATGATAAATGATTTGCCCATTGGGCTTACACATGGCTTTCTCGCATTTGCCTTTCACATCAATTTCCTCGCCAGATATCATTGTTATCTTGTGAATGGTGGAAATACAAGTGTTAGGAGCTATAATTTATTATACTTAATTTAATTGATCAAGAAAATGTGACACACAATCGTTTTACCAGCATTTGGATGCGCTCGTTCGATGGCAACATAAGCATTGGTCAAATCTATGCACAAACAGCATGCCAACAACACAAAATATAAGTTCAGAAATTTAAACATTTTGATTTTTTTTATGGCCGAAGCGAAAAGAATTGGTCACTGAATTCGACTAAACCATGGTGAACTGAAATGTAACGCGACAATAAACTGCATAACAAGTTTCTATTATAGGACGCGATAAGTCGATTGTTTATGTTTAATTATCAGATAGGTCATGGCATTACCATTTATATTTTCATGTATATTTTCAGTTACTGCCATAATCAAATTTCATTCAAATGAAAGTGATGCAATGACAACAAAGCCATTGAAAGCAAACGCAAAATAATTAATCTCCTCAATTCGACTTAGCTTATCGTGAGAGTAATACGCGCATGCGTTGTTGATTCGTTTAGCACTATCTCAAGCAAAAATACGTAAATTTAAATGCCCACTGTGTTAAGTGTTTATTAGTAGCTTATTGCTATTCGGTGGGTGCAAGTTGCATTTGCTTTATTCGAATTTCAAAATGGCTTTGACTTTGCCTTTAGGTTTGTGGACGCGTTTGAACGTCCGTCCGTCTGGTACTGGCAGGTATCTAACGAGATGCCTTTTTGGACAAGAACAAGTACGACGTGCAAGCGATGGGAATATTGTAAAATCGCCTGTACCTGATGTTCAAATACCCGATGTATTAATTCAGGAGCATTTATTGAATGGCATTGATAAGTGGCACGATAAGATCGCATTTGTGAGTATAATTTGTGTTTCCATGCTGTAATCTAAATCCTAAGTTTTTATGACAAACTACCTAATTTATTATAAAAATATCTACCTACTATTTAATTATTTCTCATAGTGAAATTTTCAATAACTTCACTAATTTTATCATCAAATCGAAATCAAATGATTGTTGGTGCACTTTAATTGTTCATATTTATTATTTGTTTCTTTAATCTTTAAATTCAATTATTAGTACGAATTTATGACGTGTTTAGGTTAATAACATGAGTTGGTAGCTTAATTCTGAGTGATTTTAATCCTTTTTACAAAGATAAAAGTTTATTTTGAAATTTAAATAAAAACCGATTTTGAATTTCCCGCCATCGGAGGTCCCGAACGCAAAACAAGTGAAAATTTGTAATGGCTGACGAATTGAAGTTTGTACGCTATTTACGACCTTATGGTACTTGTATTGCAATACAGCAGAAGGTTCATTATTGCATCAAAATTATATCTGGGTTCTCATGACTACAAATAAATTTATAAACAAGTCGTCGAAAATGCTCGGAAATCTTCGTACACTTGACAGGAAGTAGAGTTTCAAAGTTTAAATGCGGTTTAAATGTTTTTCACATTTTAATTTACTGGTTTTCGATAATTTTAAAGCGTTTTGAAGTGGTTTTGAAATGCCCAGTGATCAAGAATCTCTATGCTTTGATTATATTTTTAGGAATGTGCAGAAACAAGAAGAAGTTTAACATACGGAAAAATTGACAAGAAAAGTACTTCATTTGCTGGATTCCTTCAAAAAATGGGACTCCGTAAAGGCGATGTCATTGCTGTTGTACTCATAAACTTGCCTGAATACTTTGTGGTTTTAATTGGCGCCATGAAAGCCGGCGTTATAATAACGACAATTAATCCCGAATACACATCAAGTAAATTTTTTTTTATAATATTATATAATTTTTAATTTTAATATAAGCAACCATTTCATAAAAAACAATAGACCATAATGAATGTACAAGGAAGGCCGTTTACTATTGCAAACTATATTCGTATTTACCTACAGGCGAAATAAAGAAGCAGTTGATCAACTGTCGAGCAAAACTCGTTGTAACCATGAATGGACTCTACCCGACGATACAGCAAGCGGTCAAAGGTATTCAACAGGAGGAACTCGAGCAGCAGCAAGTTCCCATAGTGACGATAAATCATAGGGTACGAGTAGAAAGTAATAAATTAGACATTCAACAACAAAATGTTTCATGTTATCTCTTTGCTTTTGTGTTGCTAAATTCGACGTCTTGTTGCTTGAACGCAACCCTGGGCCGCCACCACCACCAAAACCAAACACGAAATAAAACGTCAGTCGGAAAATGAATCATCGCCGCACGGTTGTATAAAGTTCAGCGAAGTGACGTCGAAGGATTGGAAGGAATTTAAGGCGCCGGAGTCACGACCCAGTGACGTTATCCTGTTGCCGTATTCAAGCGGGACGACGGGACTACCGAAAGGAGTGCAATTAACACATAGGAATTTAGTGGCTAATTCGGTGCAATGTGGACAGCCCGAATTCAGACTTACCACTGAAACTCACGGTAAGTGCGATAAGCACATATATTGCGCATAGAATTATGTGAATTCTTTCTCCGTTCACAACAAGTATTTTCAACTTGAGAGAGTTGAGTGTTGAGTCGAAATACAACTGCAACTGCGGGCTTCCGTTTAGTTTCATTTCGATAACAAACGTGTTTGCCTGCTTTGATAATGTGTTGTGTGTGTGTGTGTGTGTGTGTG
>JARJEB010011014.1:0-22189 GCA_030264535.1 Liometoxenus newtonarum | reverse complement strand
TGAGTTATGGATTTTCAGAAATCATTGCATCGCGTATTAAAGTTCAACAAGATTTAACGAATTTGAAGTGACCGATCCAACTTATCTATATGATCTAAAATCTCGAAAGAACCCGAAGAATTCCGACCATAGCTCGATGTAAATCGCCCGCCATATTGTTTCACTTGTCAGTTGGTGCTCTTTCGTTGCTTCATCGAGAAATCCCAATTTGTATTTTGTGTTGAAAATAGTGCAAGGTGTAGAAAAAGCATAATATTATATTCGTGATTATGGCCATTGCTCATTCAGATGAATTGCGCCAAACCAAACCAAACCAAACATCATCTTCGTGAGCAATGGCTGTCATAATCGCTCATATAATAATATACTATTATTTATTATAGCCTTAATTTTGTATTATTATATGTTCACTTCGTGTTGTGGTTGATTAAACATATCACTATTAATATTAATAATCCACCGACGCATGTACTATAAAAATTTTGCTCGTTTTGAATTGATTGCCGAAAGTTCCTGGTATTACATAACAAAAAATCACATAGTTAATACTTAAAAAATATTATGTACATAAAACAAATATTTTTAATATTTAAGAACAGAAAAACCGAATATTCAATGTGCAAATAGACTGTCAATAGGTATTGATGTTGATGTATTATTTACCACTGGGCATTGGTATTAGTTTATTTGAAGAAATAATTATAGGTAGATACCAAACCAACTATTTATATTTTTACAGCATTTTAGTGAAAAATAATGATTATATAAAAAGTCATAAAACATAAGCATAAAACATAAGCACAATTTAATTAACCATTGAATTTGTTAATTAACATCATTGGCGAGCGCTATGTTTATTTCAATAAGGAACGCAATTTCAGACCAACATTTGGAAATTGGGTTTATTAGGTAAAACTAGTAAATCCGCAAAACGTTCTTTTAGTACAAAGGTCCATTTATGCTCGCCTGTTTGCATTTAACATTTAACCCGTAAGGCTAATTTTTAACACTTATGCCGTAAGTTTTAAAAAAGCATGGTTAAATCTTTAAATCTTAAGTGACGAATATAAATGGTTAACGATACAATTTTTTGTTTATAAGTTTGTCTTTTAAATGGTAAATCTTAAGTATTAGGAGTTAAGTGTTAAATGCTAACTGACGAACATAAATCGATCTTAAGTTTTAAGTTAGTTAATGTAAATTCAAGGTCAATTTATGCTCACCACATAGCATTTAATACTTAACTACTAAGACTTAAAATTTAACATTTAAAAAATAAACTTATGTAACTAAATTTGTCACCGAATATTTAACCATGCTTTCTTATATCTTAAGGACTTAAGGAATAAGTGTTAAATGTTGAGTCTTAAATGTTACGTGGCGAGCATAAATCTGCCTTTAAATTAATAACCAAGAAGTATATACAGAGCGTTTATTTTGCCATCGAACATAGCATGTATTGCATACGCTAGATGCGAGTCAAACTCATGGCAGTGGTGATGCAGTAATTACTTTTTATGATTATATCGTTACTGTCACTTGTCAATTTTGTTCCTTTTCATATTTGAATTGATTGTTCACAAATTGTTCATCAACCGTTAACTTCTTTTTCAAGGATTAGGTCTTTCAACTAACATGGTTTACAATAATCAAAATAAGTCTCACACTGATGCATTGACTTGTCATCGTGGTATATCGTCATCCGTCCCACATCCGCATTCTCTCCCCTTCAGTCGGAGTGTCTTTAGCGGGAATAGAAATCTGCACTGGGATAAGTTTGACTCGATTATTTTGACTGCGAACATAGCACATGCAATGTTCGACGGTAAAATAAACGCACGGTATATGCAATATTCATGAATTTTTTATAAACATATGTTAAATGAATGAATCAACAAACAAGTTTAAAAGCTGTAACTATAACTTGTTTCATATTGCATTTGCAACATTTCAATTCAAGTTTTCAAGTGTAATGATAGTAGTTACAAATATACTTAATAAATAAAAACATTTTATATCATTCCTGGTTCAACAAAACATATGCAAGTTTATAAAGAATGTGAAGTTACGAAAATGCCGAACTAATCCCAAGGTAACAAAAAATATTTAGTTAGTGTTTTTTGATAGTTTTCTTTCTTGATTCTTCTGACTTGTCCAGACATGGATGACTAAAATATTCTATTTGTGTTTTTATCATATTTAAATATTCTAAATTGCATTTTAACGATTGTGAATTATGACTATTAATGATGGGCAGATACTTTTAATGAATGTTTTTAAACTTTTTTCTTGCAGATTAGAAAACGTTACAAAATGGCAGAGTTTTTCGATCTTCTTAAACATGCTGACCATGATGATCACGATCATGATCATGATCATGGTCATCACCACGATGAAGATGATGTAACATCACCAGTGCTAGCAAAATCCGTAGCTATGGGTATGCTCTTCCTAACATCTTTCGTTTTGGGTTGCTTGCCAATTAAACTCTCTAAAATGTTCAAATGGGACTCGAATCCTAGAAGCCAAATAGTCGTCCAGTTATTATTGTGTTTTGGTGGTGGCGTCTTGCTGTGCACGACGTTCCTCCATCTTCTGCCTGAAGTCGCCGAACATGTTGAGTTGTTGCAAGAGGAAGGTCACATACCCGATATGAAAATGCACTTCGCTGAATTCCTAATGTGTCTCGGTTTCTTCACCATGTACTTGGTCGAAGAACTCGTCCACTATTACTTGGAACAACGACAAAAGTCACATTCAATGTCTGCACTCAGGCGGTCATTGTCAATTCGTCGTGGTGACCATACGGTTTCAACAACGGAATTGGTTAAGAACATGGAAGAAACCAAATCGAATCCATTGAGTTTTCCAAATAGCCAAATTTCAATGAATGACGTTTATGTTCAAAACAATCATCACAACCACGTTGAACATAATCATAATCACAGCCATGACCATGCTGGGCATAGTCATTTGATAATTGAAGTTGAAGACTCAATCGTTAAGAGTATTCGTGGTTTACTTGTTGTGCTCGCTTTATCCGTGCATGAACTCTTTGAAGGACTTGCAGTTGGTTTGGAGTCTTCGGCCTCAAATGTATGGTACATGTTTGGTGCTGTGAGCGCTCACAAACTTGTCATCGCTTTCTGCATTGGTGTTGAACTGATATCGACAAAAACTCGCACTTTATTGATCGTTATCTACGTTTTCACCTTTGCTGTTGTAAGTCCGATGGGAATTGGTATTGGGATCCTTATCAGTGACGATGATAACGTCTCAACTACAATTGCTTCTGTGATATTACAAGGCTTAGCTTCAGGTACTTTGTTGTACGTTGTATTCTTTGAAATTCTTCAAAAGGATCGCAAAGGTGGACTTAAACAATATTTGGCTGTTTTGGCTGGATTTCTTGTGATGTTGGCCATGACGATGATAGGTGAGTCTTGATTTTATTAATTTATCACATTGTCACTATTTCATCATCTTTCTATCCCTCGGGTTGAGGAAATGAGGAGATTTGTGATGTTTCAACATATTGACAAGTTTGACAACATCCATCGGTTCCGAACAACATTTGTGGATTTCGATTTCATCCAAGGAGCTACACAGTAACAGCTCTAGTACAGTTAAACATTGTTCGATTTGGCTTGGAATTGTACTGGAGCTGTTTCAATGCAGCTAATAGTTGTTCCTGGTGTCAAATCGAAAGTTCTTATTACTCCAACATTTAAGGACGCTGTCAATGTCACTTGCCTGGGAGGCAAATTGAAGGCATAAATTAAACTGAATACGCAATAGTCTAATAATGATTGGTGGAGTGAGATGAATATATAATGCCTCCCAGCCATATCAGCTGTTCTTAAATGCTCTATTGAAATGATTAACTTTCAGAATTAATAGCATCTCGTTAATTAATTAAAAATATTTTTTAAATGTTGATATAATTATTGCATTATTAATGTTTCGACATATTGAAATACCAGAAAGGATTCTAATTGTGACTTTTACCTGTCAGCACATTTTAGCTCGGTCTGTAGGGTACGTTCGGTTTGACGCTCTGAGAACTCCGATCAAGCTCAATTTACCCGAGAGCGTTTGCTTTGAAGCTACGATCTTGCGTTGCTTGATTGTGTTTGAATCTACTTCAAGAGCGCATTTCGAGTTTTTTACTGGGGCTTTGGAGGGCAAAGGGTGTCAAACGGAATAGTAAAACGAGCAAGAAAGACAGTTCCCAAGCCATCTTGTGTTTTTGGTTTAAAACGCAGGAAACCGGCTGTGGTGACTTTTACAGTGGGAGTGGTGGGCATAATGACAGTTACTTGGACTGGTCTATTTAAAACACAAGTTAAAACCAAGGTTAAAACGAGGGGTAAAGAACTCTTATAAATAGCGTACAAATGATTCACAAATGTGTATTCTTTAAAAAGAATTCACAATATTTTAGAAATAATTCACAATATTTTAGAAAGAATTCACAAATGAATTCACAAAGTTCACAAACATTGCGCATGCGTAAAATGTGTCTCGGTTAGTCTCGACCTTACTCGACA
This sequence comes from Liometoxenus newtonarum, assembly GCA_030264535.1. Lineage (NCBI taxonomy): Eukaryota > Metazoa > Arthropoda > Insecta > Coleoptera > Staphylinidae > Liometoxenus > Liometoxenus newtonarum. The sequence goes on along the minus strand of JARJEB010011014.1, from coordinate 17,639 downwards.
AGGAGAACACGTTTGAATTCACATGAATTCACATTTTTTTCACATGAATTCACATGAATTCAGAGAAGAATTACCAGAGAATTCACACTAAGTGTACAATTTTGTAACTAGTTGCGTCTTCCCCACGAAAAGAAGTGTTCTAGGGTTTTTATCTGTGCTTGGTTGAGAATGTCCGATAGAAACCATTCGTTTCTCTCGTGTCTCAGCAATTTCAATTCCGGAATTGTATAAATGCACGTTCAATTGCAATTTGTATTTTGCATTTTCACAGTTGAATATACCATTGAATTTGCCGCATTTGTCGACAAATCCTTGCAACATTTACGAAGACGATACTGTTCCACTGCGTATTCACAATTGTTCGCTCGATTTAATGGTTCTGACTGATTCGGAGGGAATTGTATGCATTTGCCATCATTATTTATATCAAGTAAGTCGTTTACAAGTTCCGTATAACTTATTTCATGATTTCGAAAGCAAAATCAAGGAATCTCTTCTTTCAGCCTATTCAAGATTCAGCGAATTTGGACGATGACGATACAACACCGGTTCACTTTGCCTATTCGGTAACAGTTTTACATCAAAGTTGCGTTCTGCATTGTGTAATTCCCGGTATATCATGGAAAGAAGCCAAAACCATTAGACCATTGTTTAAACTTTACGGTAAGTCGCAGTTTTATTCTAATTTTCTTATATATGTAGTTGATTTATGTAGAGGGCACTGCTGTTGTCTGGGGAATAGTTCTCTGGCAACACAGCGTTGGCAACTGTGCCGAGGAAAAGTGACAGATCCTGATGACAGATGACAAGTGATTTTCTTGTATATGTAGTTGATATATGTAGAGGGCACNCTGCTGTTGTGCGGGGAATAGCTCTGGCAACACAGCGTTGGCAACTGCGCACGAGAAGAGCCGAGGATAAATGACATCCTGACAACCGATGACAAGTGACATGAAGAGGGGAGTCTGTCTAGATAGTCTTGAACAAGAGAGGAGAATGGACGTTACCTGTTAGTTAGGAGAGACGATTTTGTTATGTTTAATTAATAAAGCGCCTCCCACACGTTCATTTCTTTACGTTTACAACCTTGTCTATTTATATCGTCATTCTTCTGTGGCTTTCGATTTGATCCATGGAGCTGGACGAAAACTGCTCCGGACAGTTAAATGTTGTTCGATTTGCTTAAGGTAGGCGTCCACGTTGAGATTTTTGGTGAGATTTTTGTTTCGTGTCATTAAAAATCTCACCAATAATCTCATCGTTGGCGCCTACCGTTATACTTGGGTGAAATCGAAAGCAATTTTCGTCTTTTTCTGTTCTTTAGCGCAGCGTTGCCGGTTTTAACTTACTGCCCCCTGTTGCCAAACATTATCATTAATTCAATTTTTTTCTTTAATTCAAATCTACTACAAAACAAATATTAAAACACTAAATATATAATTCCACTTCATATCCACAAATGTTAAAGATCCATGGGAAAATTATTAAGTAATTAGATAAGTGTTACTTAAAAATAATAAAATTAGTAATCAATAAAACAAGAAAACAAATGAATTGGTAATTTCCTGCAATGAGTTTTTCACTTCCATCAGTAGGAATGAAATATTTGTAGGGATTGTGATCGGAAGGCAGAATTTGTTCACGTTCAGGTTCAGCAACTGTTTGAGTATCGTTATTCCAAAGCGTCGATGTTTTGTTCATGCATATTTCCTTATATTTTCTTGAGGCATTTAATAAATTATGAACAATAACCAATTCTGAAAACCATGCAATTATATTTCTATAACATATTTTTGGGAATATTTAAAAAAAAAAAAAACTTACCGTAATCGCACTTGTTCAATAGCGTTTGACATTCTTTGAATTGAATCCCATCTTGGGAATTACTATGTTTGAGTTTTTCGATAGTGAATAAAAACACGAGGATAATTATCACGACGAAAAGGATGCTGAACAATATCCAGTAATGGTTTTTCGCAGTACTAGTTGATGTTGACGATGGCATTTTATATTTTATAAAAAATTGTAATTGGTAATTGTAATTGAACTGTTAAAAGAACAAACTGAACTGAATTGAACTGAACTGCAAAAAGAAAATACCTTAGTATTTTGTTTTAATTAAAAATTGACGATATGTTTAGTTTATAAATTACATTTTGAAATGATATTTGTTCAGTGGCGTACCTAGACTCTCATTAAGGGGAGCTGAAGGCTGAAGGAGTTCAAATTATAAATCTCATAAACAAATTCACAAAAATACATAAATATTTTTATTCCACACAGTAGACCGAGGCTACAAGAGACAGGGGAACTTTGGGCCCCCTCAGCCCCCCATTGGTTACGCCTATGTGTTTGTTATAAGATATTAATGAAATTTAATTCTTAAATAGATTAAACTTATGATAGCTATTAAAGTTAAAATATACAGAAATTCAATTCCTGTAATTATATTACACATAATTTTATATTGCATGATGAACTTTGAATTGACTTAGAAGAATTAAGATTTATAGTAAAAATAAGTTGAAAATTTTGATTAAACTTTGATTTTTTATGGGTTTTTATATTTTCTTTGATTCTCATGCAAAATTGATTATATTATGAGTAGACTAACTAACACGTATGCGTATTTTCTCTTCTCAATATTCGTTTTTTGCCAAAATAAATAAAATTTGTAGATAAGAATAGAATAATTTTGAAATTACCGCTTTCAACATCATGGCTATGGCAACATTGCAAACGATTCGGCATGTCTCGTGCAGTCTTCGAATAACTTCGCAAGTTATGTCAAATGAATGTCACGTATTTGAAAGATTTTTGAACCCAACTTTCTTAACCGTTGAAACACTGAACAGTTCCGTTCGTGTAAGTTGTGCCGGCCGTGCCGTCAAGCAAGAATTTAACCGTGACTTACTGACCGGCTTTCTTTTTTTTAGAATCTCTTACAGTTTCTCACGTCGTTTTTATTTAAAACTGTTTAATTATTATAACTTTTAAGTATAGTATTAAGTTTTAATAACCCCCAGACACAATATTTTATCGACAAACATGGCTACAAATTATGGCGGTTACGATGCCCCACAATTTGTGGATTTGGAAACATTTCTCGTGTCTCCTGAAGATAAAGAACGCATTGAAGCTTACTTTGGTACGTAATCAACTGTATGTTCTCTCTAGATCTTAATTGTTTCTTTGTATCTTTGTGGAAGTGTTTAGTTTTTCAAAACAGGTTAAATTTTCCATGCCTCCATTTCATGAGTGAGAATGAAGATTTTTCGTGTCCCCTTAATTGATAAGATAAGAACTCGTGATAAATAATTAATTGTTAGGTTAAATAATAATTAAATTAGTTTAAAAAAAAATAACTTTTTCAACATAAAACGGTTTGGAACAAATTTAAGTTTTGTCTATATAAATTTTAGATTGTGATCATGAAAATCCAATAGCAATTCCAAACCGTTCTGATGGTCCGCTCGAAATTAGTAGTGAATTTGATGAATCTGACGAAAGCGAGGAAATCGTTGAGTATTACACTCCTGGGCCAAGTAAGGAATTGTTGTTTCCGTGTTTCATTAATAAATGAATGAACATTGTAGTTGTAGATATGCAGGAAAATCGACGATTATCAAAAAGTATGGTAAATTTATCTGAAACTGCGGGCTATCGAGAGGAACAGGATACAGTTATACTAGTGGAAGACGAACAGCAATCAGATGGTCAAGTAGAGGAAACTTTAAAAGCTGTGGGACAAGATGAAAATGGTTTGAGGTAATGCCCTAAGTCCTTGTCCCACTCCCAATTAATGTGATTATCGACATTTTAGTGAATCTATTGCAAATTTGGATATTCAACCTCAACCTGGACCAAGTAAAATTGAGAACAATTTTAAAGCACCAGCGAAATCACGTCGCTGTACATCCCATAATAATTCTTACTTGCATAAACGCAGCAATAGTACATCCAGACTTGTTTGTTCGAGGGTAACTTTGAAATCCTTGTCTACGTGTTAATAATATTAATTGTTAATTGATTTATTCACATTTAGTTAACGGAACTATCCAAACCAAAAGTCACATCTGACAAATTTGTCAGCTTAGTCGAAGCTATGAATAAATATCAAAAAGGGACGCCTGAAAGATACCATACGAAACCAAAATCGGCCGGACCATCACTTGAAAAACTCAATGGACCGATTGCCAGCACGGTTCCACAATCACCAGCTCTTGCAACGAAGATCCGCGTAAGACCGACAAGTATCATTTCGATGGAAGAGAAGGAGCTGATTGAATTTGAGCGATTCAAAAAGTAATGCATCCAATTCAAAATAATCAAATGACTTTCAATTACTTTTTTTTGCTCTTCTTTTTGTAGTTTCAAAATCAAAGCGAATCCTGTAAATCGAAAAGTCCTAGGACCAATGAAACCTCCACACTTTGAAAAGAAACCACCGACTGAAATAAAAGCGTTCAATATTACGGAAGTTCGTAAGAAAGTTGTGCCTCCGACCGGGCAAAATGATGGTCGTGCAAACCCCGTACCAGCAAAAACGAATCTCGCTAAGAAACGGACAGTGCCGATAACTCCAATGGTTTTGAAAAGGAATCCGCCGAAACCTGTCGCTATCATCAAACCGCCGGTGGTACAAGAAATCAAAAGTAATTTTACAGGTGGACGCACTGTAACTAAGCCGTTCAGTTTTGATGAACGTGACAAACGACTTTTGGCGAGAAAAGAAGAACTTATTCAAGTGCAAATTGAAGCTGAAAAAAAAGCCAGAGAGTTTCAAGCCAGGCCGATACCCAAAGGGTTTTATCGGGAGCCTCCCGTACCGGTAAAGTTAACTCGAGGTGCTGGTTCGATGGAAAGCCTTAAGTCAATTGTAAGTCCGATTTTTTTTTATCCTAGAAAATTACAAAACACTCTGAAATGTTACTAATGCTTTTGTTTTCTTTCAGAAAAGTGATGATGGCTTAATCAAGTTTAAACCTCGCCCGCCAATATCTTTAATGATAGAGCCATTCATACCAAAAAAATCAGAACGGCCGCTTACAGCAATTTCCCCTTTCGACTTGAATTTAGAACGGAGGTCACGTGAAAGACGTGAGTTCTACGAAAAGATGAAGGAAAAGGAGAGGAGGCAAGAAGAAGAACTCAAAATGGTAAGTGGAAGATTTCGTAAACGGAATATTAAGGTAAAACAAAATCATTGGTTTTGTTTGCAGATGGAAGAGCAAAATCGCATAGAAGAAGAACTACATAAACAACTACTACGCAAACAAACCGAATACAAAGCAAAACCAATCCGGAAATTTAAGGAGCTGCCACATGTTGCACCCAAACCAGCCACCATTCCGGAAACGCCAAAATTGTCCGATAGACGCAACAAAGAGAATCTGGCTGAGGAATTAAACTCAACCAATTAATAACGCAACGCAATGCTGCGTACAAACACTTTTTACGTATTTTTCTTTATAAATTTTAATTATTCAGACTTAATTCGATTATTAATTACTTGTTCGTCTTCTTTAGAATCTTCTAATTTTTCAAGCATTATGGGTAAACGGTCGCCCCACTTTGTAGAACGTGCGCAGTGGTATGTAGTCCTTAAAAAACAATAATTTTATTATTAAACAAAAAAAAAACACTAAAAATTTCAAAAATCATACTTTCCGTGCTTGGCAGCCGTGACAATGACTTCATTTAAAGTGCCATTTTTACTGCATAATCGACAAACGGTATGTTTTGAACGCACTAATGTTTCGCGTACAACACGTGGCCATTGATCTTCACTTTCGCTCCGTTTACCTTAAATAAGAAAAGTTGTAATGATGCTACGAATATATACATTTATTTATTGTAGTGCTTTTTACTATAAAACTTTCGTATTTTAACAAATTATTATTTTTATTGTAAGTAAACTATATGTAGACCTATATTAAGAAATTATTGAATTTACCTTTTCGTAATATCACGTAGGAATAGAGTTCTCTCTTTACTTCCGGTTTGACGCCCAACGGCAGTACATTGTAAGAGATTTGGAAGTTGCATGGAGTATTGTCGTGCATAAAACGTGGGCAGGCATTATCATGTGGACACTAAACATAATAGTATATTATTATATGAGAGATTATGATAGCCATTTCTCACGAAGATGACGTTTGAGCCCACGAGCCGATAGGCGAGTGGCTCAAATTCATCTGAGTCAGTAATGGCCATAATCGCGAATATAATAATATGCTTTTTTTACACCTTGCACTATTTTTAACACAAAATACAAATTAGGATTTCTCAACGAAATTGACAATCGCTCATATAATAATATACTATTTTGAATTAAGAATGCCGATTCTTAATCGATTTTTGAGAGAATCGATTCGTTTGGTCGAAAAAAACAATTTTTAAAATCGATTTGACCATCTTTTGAAAAAGAATCGATGTTTCAATTAATCAATTTAATTTATGCAGATTTTTAATCGATTTATAAAAGAATCGATTCATTTGGCAGAGAAAAATTCTATTTAAAATCGATACTTTGACGTTGTTTTCAAAAATCGATTTTTCAGTAAAAGGAATCGATTTACAACAATCAAACAAATATAAAAAATTAATCGAAATCGATTTTTACTGAAGAAAAATATTTTGCCAAAGAATCGATTTTAAACATCGTGTTTTTGCCCAAAAGAATCGATTCTCTCAATCGGCATAAATTAAAAATCGATTCTTTTTCAAAGGATCGGCATCCTATTTTGAGTTGTAAAGCGCTAGTGCGCTTGCGCAAAAACATGTAAACCCAAATACTTTGGATTGAATACTTACAGGACTAAAAACATATCCTGGATTATTCTCTTGATCAATTTGCAACAAATAATCACGTACTTCGTTGATAACTCGAAAGCCACCGTTTGTACCTTGCTCGACAAAAATCAAATATTTGCCTGTTTTGTTCCATAATTTTAGAGCCGTCTCCATTCGAGTCTCAACACTCGGAAGCTCCAACAACGAATAGGCACTTACAACTATATCATACAAGTTCTAAAAAGTACATATTACAAGATAACGCAATAATTGTCAACATTTGCAACTTACATTATTAACTGGAAAAAATTGTCTGTAAAAAACACCTTTTAACGATGTTTCCTTATTAACCCTTCCTCCTTGCAGTAACAACAAAGACAACTCGTTCATAAACGAAGAAGTATCCACATTAAAATACTCAAACAATCGATTCCAATACACATTTATAGCCCACATCGCAGTCCCTGTACCCGAACCGAAATCAAACATCGTTTTCGGTTTGAAATCCGGGTCTCTCTGCTTTATCTCGGCAAACAGTTTCACCAACACTGCATATTCCGCTGCGAATCTTGACAGTAAATATACAAGAGAGTTATATGCATTGTAAGTCATAGGCGACCAATTGTAAACTTTTAATTTCAGCTTTGTGATGACTTTGTCTTTGACGCTCTGACGGAATTTTGCGTTTTCTTCGGTTTCATCTAGTGTTTCTTGTAATTTCTTCTTCTCTTTGGTTAACACTTGTGTGTAGATCTTATCTCGTAGATTTTGTATTTGGTGTGGTTCCATTGGAGGTACTCGGCCTTTCAAATGCCGGGACATTTTTTCACCATCAGTGAGAATACGTTTCAATGGAAAATCTGAATTTTACAAGTTAATATAATAAAGAAAGATTTCTCATTGTGTAAATATCAAGATGTTACCTTCTAATACATTTTGTATTGCTGAGACTATAGTTTCAGGCACTGTAACGACTTTAATATTGATAATTCCTGGATGCTTTCTTGGTTTGTACAAAGATTGCTCGATACTCTTCAGAACTTCTTCATTTGGAACTATTTTTGGTTTCGTATATATTGAATACTAGAAAAAGTATATTATAATTTCATTATTATGGCTTCTGTGCTATTGTCAACACTTACAAACCGAGAAAAGTTGGAAAATTTTATGATTTTCCTTGCTCCATTCATTTTGAGTTTAGTTTGGTTATGTTGACAGTTGACATTTTGACAAAACCATGAGTTATTTAAAGAAAGACTATATACAACCCAACAAACAATAATTTTCTCAGCTTTTTCCAAAATTGAAAATAAAATAAATCATGGTTCAATTGGATTATTTACATTATTACCTCCACATAATTACACAAGTAATTATTAAGTAATAATTTTGGTTATTTATAGATCATGAAATGTGTTTCAATCTCGGTTTTAATATTTGCTTTAAACCATGAGTTATTTAAAGAAAGACTATATACAACCCAACAAACAATATTTTTCTCAGTCTTTTTCCAAAATTGAAAATAAAATAAATCATGGTTCAATTGGACATTTTACATTATTGCCCCGACATAATAACACAATTAATTATTAAGTAATTATTTTGGTTATTTATAAATCATGAAATGTGTTTCAATCTTGGTTTTAATATTTGCTTTAAACAATGAGTTATTTAAAGAAAGACTATATACAACCCAACAAACAATATTTTTCTCAGTCTTTTTCCAAAATTGAAAATAAAATAAATCATGGTTCAATTGGACTTTTTACATTATTGCCCCGACATAATTACACAATTAATTATTAAGTAATTATTTTGGTTATTTATAAATCATGAAACGTGTTTTAATCTCGGATTTAATATTTGCTTTAGATGTTAGGCAACTAATTAAACACGCATCAGTAAATTATAAAAGAATTATCGACGTCAAGGCAAGCAGGAGACGCCAGGCGTCCGTGAACGGACGCTGTCAAATATCGACATCGACGCCAAAAGGAAACCGTGTGGCTCAACTGATGTAAACGAAGACTAAATGTATACATAATGCACGTTCTCGTCGTGTTTGTACTCTGCTCCGGATGATTTGTTTCATTGTGTATTCGCCTTTTCCACGGCGAGGACGGCATACTGAACCTGAAGTTCAACAATGAAATTCGCAGAACATCTCTCCGCACATATAACTCCCGAATGGCGCAAGCAATATATAACATACGAGGTAATTATTTATAGCATCCTTTTCCGTTTCAATTAACACATTACGATCACATTAATGTTTGCAGGAATTAAAAGCTTTACTCTATGCAGCCGTAGAGCAGTCGCCGTCGGCGGAGCTCGTCGAGCCGGAAATTTTAACACGTTATTTTGCCAAATTTGATGAGAAATTCTTCCATTATTGTGATAAGGAACTTACTAAAATCAACACATTCTATTCAGGTTGCTATTAAGTCGTGAAGACTTATGTAGAATGTAATTAAGGACAAAATTGAAATTTTAGAAAAATTGGCAGAAGCGACACGCAAATGTGCAAACTTAAAAAGCGAATTAAGCGAAGCTCTTGAAGAAGATTATAAAGGCAAACAAGGCACTAGAAAGTATGGTACTAACATTTTAAAAAGGAATTTGCCAGCGAGGAAGATGCAGGAACTTAAGTTGGCTTTTAGCGAATTTTATTTAAGCCTAATTTTATTGCAAAACTATCAGAATTTGAATTTTACGGGTTTTAGAAAAATACTTAAGAAACATGATAAGGTATTTATAGCAATATATACTAAAAATTTTATACTTTGGAAAAATACATGAATGATTTTTATTTTTCAAACAAATAAATAATTTGTTTTTGATGTATTTTTTCTAAAATATTAAAAAGTTTATGCGCGAAAATATCAAAGAAAAATTGTTTTCAGTTACTAGCATCCGAAGTGGGTGCCCGTTTTAGAGTAAATAACGTAGAAAATTCGCATTTTTACCTTAATAAAGATATCGATAGAATAATCCGTGAGACGGAAGCGACGGTAACCAATGATCTGGAAGGTGGTGATCGACAAAGAGCCATGAAGAGGCTAAGAGTACCTCCATTGGGCGAACAACAGAGTCCTTGGATTACATTCAAAGTTGGACTCTTTTCAGGATCGTTAATTGTACTTTTAGTCGCAGTCGTATTATCAGGTAAATCATCAATTAATAATAGTATGTTAAGTAATAAGTGCTTTAAGACGCTATATTTTAAAACCGAGTCCAAGTTTGGATTCCAATGGACGAGTTTTATAATGCGTCTAAAAGCATGAATTTCTTATACTATTTTATCTATTTTGTGCTAATTTTATGGACAAAGCAAATAAAAATACATTTCTCAAGTGTATGGTAGGCAACCCAAATTGCGTTGCTCAAAATGGTCGACGTTTGAAAGTGACAGTAGCAGTGTTTAAAAATAACGATTAACGATTAAGTTATAATTTTATTATTAAATTTATAATGGAGAATGATTTAAGTTGCACTCCCTAGTCCCCCCGATATTCGTGAAGCGGCATCAAACAGTATAAATAAAATACTACCAGAAAAATCAAGAAAGGCATATTTAAAAGAATATGAAATTTTTCAAACGATTACAGTTTCCTAGGTGAATTCGATGCGCATGCGTCAATTTTACTTTATGCGACTAGTTGTCTTACGGGAACATTAAAGAACCGCACCAAACTTTAATTAACTACATTGGGTATTCTAATTGGTATATTATGAACGCAAAATAGATAAAATTGTTTATTTTACACACTTTCAAAGTGAAAAATTTGAGGTTCATTTCAAATTTCGATTTCGTTCGAGTCTACAAACTTTCATCTTGTAAGCAATTACTGTCTGAACATAAAAATAATATTTACGTATGTATTAAATTTTAGCAATATTTCATCATAAAACTGATGATTGGCGTCTGATATCGCGTCTCTATCGTGGTCCGTTCCTAATCGTTGAATTCCTATTCCTGTGGGGCATCAACATCTACGGTTGGCGGTCATCGGGTGTCAATCACGTGCTAATTTTTGAAATGGACCCACGAAATCATCTCTCCGAACAGCACATCATTGAACTGGCTGGTATTTTTGGCGTGATATGGTCAATTTCGGTACTTTGTTTCATTTACAGTGCCGAATTAAGAATTCCAGCATATGTGAATCCATTCGTTATGAATCTCATCATGTTAGCATTTCTCTTTAATCCTACAAAAACGTTGCGATATGAGGCGAGATTTTGGGCATTACGAGTCCTTGTAAGTATACTCCTTGTAAGAATGTTTTGAATTGTTTCAATTGTTTCATAAGGTGGGAATTGAATTTTAGGGAAAAGTCTCGATGACTCCGTTCTTCTATGTGACGTTTGCCGAATTTTGGATGGCCGACCAACTGAACAGTCTGGTTACTTTATTTACGGATATTCCTTTCTTTTTATGTTTTTATATCGGCAACAAGGATTGGAATACACCCAATAGTAAGTTATGTTATAGAGCAGTTCGGAATGATGTCAAAGTGCCATCCACACCACCATATCTATGGCAATGTTTTTAAGGTAAAATAAATAAATCTGATTGGCTAATAATTCCAAAAACAATAATGCCTAAAGGTCTGGATGGTACTAGCAGCAGTTCTGAACTGACTTATGCATTGTTAGGTTAAAATATCATTTAACTTCATTTTACGTAGGGCAAAAATGAGGTTATGCGACATTCTGTATTGAAAAATATGATGCATTGCCTTTGTGCATTACCAAAGTGTCATCCAAACCAATCTGGTAACGTTGTGAAAAAAAAGATTTCTTTAAAATAAATAAATCTGATTGGCTAATAACTCAAAAATAATGCTGCCTAAAGGTCTGGATGGCACTAGCAGCAGTTCCGAACTGACTTATTGCATTGTTAGGTTAAAATATCACTTAACTTCATTTTACATAGGACAAAAATGAGGTTATGTGAGATTCTGTATTAAAAAATACGTTGCATTACCTATATCTAAACTCCATTTAGCTACAATCGGAAACAACAATTGCACTGTAAATCTAACAACACTCTCACTACTATCCTTAAGGGTATTAAACGCCAACTCTTCACATTGACTGTACTTATCAACATCATCACAAAACGCAACCAGCATCGCTAAAACTTTGATAACTTCCTGTCTAACAGCTTCCTCCTTATCCTCCAACATTTGTTGCAACATCGAGAGCATTAAAGAGTTTCTAATTGGAACCTAAAATGATATTACGCAAATTTCGCAGTTTGAAAATTAAATTGTTTAAACAAATCGAGTGCATATGCAACTTACCGAAACGTATGGAATTAATAATCGACAAGATTCGACAACCAACAATCGCCTTTCAACATGTTTGTGCGTCAATTGCTCCCAACACAATGGCAAGATTTCATTTTCGACAACAGATTCGGGACAATATTTCGCTACACCAAGAATTCCAGCCAAAATCAACGCTCGCTCGGCATCTGAAGGCTTCTTTTTTAAATTAAACAATTGCTGCAGCAACTTGTCCCTTTGCATTGGCACATTGTTCATGTTGATTGCGCTGATCAAAAGCGGTATGGCCTCTTCACGTTTGTTCAGGATTATATTCGGAATGATTCGCAACAGCGATTCGGAGACGACTTGTATGAGATTCTCGTTGGTACTGGCCTGACATAATGCGTGTTTCAATATGTCATTTTCAATTTTTTCTGGTATTTTAATCGGACACAAGTTTATAAGTTCATTTTTGTATTTCTCCGATAATTTCATGTTTGTTTTGTTAATAAATATAAATGGTTCTTGCTTTTTGTTGTAGTCCTCGTCGATTTTGTTAATTCTCGTCCACTCCGCGTTGATGCTTGTGTTGGAAACGTTGTCTGACTCAGAACAAGTCTTATCGATTAATTCAAAATGTTCAGGAGAGTCGCTACCTACAGTGGAAGTTTTGCTGCTTACATTTGTTATTGGTTTACACACTTCTTGTACAACTTCGGGAAGTTTTTGACTAGATTCTAGTTGCTTTGAAAGTTTTATGCTATCTTCCCTTAAAATTGTAACTTCGCCTTCTAGCGAAGAAAGTTTTCTATTTAAAATTTCATTTTCTTTGTTCTACAAATGACAAACATAACATTTTTTTAAAAATACAGGAAGTTTTCTTTATACCTGGAAATGTTTTCATAGATTTTAAATTTATTTGTTAAAATTTGGAAAAAAAAACTTACAAGATTGACTATTTTCTTTTCCGCCTTTTCATCTTTCATAATAAATTCCGTTTGGGAGCCTGCTGAAGTTAAATTGCAACCAGTTTGTTTAAGTCCCTCTCTGTACAAGGTTAAAAGTTCCACTGGTTTAGCAATGTTTAATCCGACGTCGTCCCAGTCTTCAAAATCCTAGTAAACAATTAAATTTAAAACGGTAGTTGTTTATTACTACAAATTAAAAATATATTGTATGTTTCAGAAAAAGATATGTTTATTTCGTTTGTAAAAGACAATTTATTTCGTTTGTAAAAGACAAAATTATTCAATATTTAAATATTTTTCTGAAACATCTCGTTTATTTTGTTGAATTTATAGACAAATCAATGTGTAAGTAGGTACAGACGGACAGAAACATTTTATAGCAATGAGTCATACCTGGTTTTCATTTTCATCGGCAAATGTAATGGAAGTTAATTTATAACCATGCAACAATAAATATTCATTAATTAAAAAGTTTAAAGCTCTTTGTTCATGTGGTTTAATATCTTTGTTAATTAGCTTCGAGTGTGACTTATCAGGCGACTTATTTTCAGACTCTTAAAAATAAAAACAAAAAGACAATGAAGTATTCACATGAACACAAAAGTTGCGTTGATTATTGTAAATGCAACAAGACTATAAGAATACCTGTGGCAACCGTTAAATTGTTTCTTAACGCTGTAATCGTCTCTTTAGCTTTACGCAATTCAAATTCTAATACTGCAATCTTTTCGTCCGAACTTCGTTCACCATCTTCCGAATATCGAGTAAAATCTAAACTGTCCAAGGTAGTTTGGCTTCCAGATCGTGCTAAAATAATCAAATATTTACGAATTTTGAAATTGTAATAATGAATACCCTTACATATTCTGGATGAAACATCTTGTATTTGAGATTCAAAATTTCCAGGATTCGAGAAGAAATCCTTCAGTTGTTTCAACTCTTTGCCAGATTCTAATAATTCGGTGTGTAATTCGAGTGCAGTTAATAGTAATTTATCTTTGAGCAGTTTGCTCGCCACTTCACTGTACGAAATTGTTTGAACGTGGCTGTCGATGGCATCTGACGAAGCCATGATTACAATTGCGATTAATTTATTCGTTTCGTTGAATACATTCTATTTCACCATTTAATGTTGCAACACTATGAGTGCACTGTGAAGAAAAAAAAGGTAAATATTTGGTGCTTGACACTGACAGATCTGAAATCAAATCATCAAGTGAAAAGGTTTTGACAATTATGACATTCAAAAGTCATTGTGACAGATTAAAGGTTTATAGTTATTTTTTTAATTGTTGGCACGTTGGTAACAACTAAAAAGTATGAAGTTTAAAATAAAATGTTGATAATTTAAATATTTAGCAAATAAACACGAATATATAAAATGAGAATTATAATTAAAAGTGATGTTTATCTCTAGCCAATAGTAAAAATAATAAAAAGCATTAGAATTTCTTTGTAATAATTAATTAGGATTTTTGTTGCTTTCTTTTCTCTTTCATTAAAATCAATAAAATGTAGGATTCTTTTAATAAATTTATTTTCTTAATCGTTTTACAATAATACTTTCAAGTGAGGGCGCTTATTTGTATCATTTTTTTGACTTTAGCTTCGTTCCAACAAAGCACCAAACTAGTTCCGAACTGTCCGACGCATAAGCAGTTTTAAAAAGCGTACTGCTCATGCGTCGTACTGTTCGGAACTAGTTTGGTGCATTGTTGGAACAAGTCTCTTGTTTCCTCCTACAGTCAACCAACATAACTGTTGCCACCATAATAATTCACTAACATAAAGTAACTATACCAGTTGGCGTGTAATTCAAACATAAATCATAAAATGCCTACAAAAACTAATTTTTCTGCTTGGAACTGAGATTTCTGCAGAAATTTCTTTAATTTATTGCAAACTATGCAACACACAAACGTCAAGGAACCATAAGTAATGGCCTATGGTATGAGAAACTGAAAATTGTTCGGACATTTTTATTTCGATTTATCAATGGCAAGTAAAAATTTTAATGATCTAAATAAATGTACAATTTAGAATATATAATACAACCAATAAACATAAAATAACGTGTCTTTGGTATGTTTTTCACGTAGGCGCTACCTTATGAACTATTTGTACAAGTGCAATTTATATCTCATCACTCATCAGTTTATACAAAATATTTAATTCAATACATATCTAGTTCTAAGAAGAATGCTACAAACTGTGTCTTTATACATTATTATCAGATTGAATGCATTTTTTTATACAGCCATCAAGCAAAGACAAAATCGCAATTTTCAATAAAATAAACTAAAAAATTTACTTTCGTATATTTCATTGTGATTTTGCCTAAATTTTGTGATTTTCTTGCCTTTGCAATTTGCAATATACACACATCGAATGCGTCATTCTATACAGCTGCTACAAGTCATTTACAACATATAAATTAATACAAAAAATAATTGCTCTAGAATTGTCAAAATTGTTGTTACAATAGTCTAATAATAATAGTTAAGAGTTAATGCTGGATTAGCACCATGATTATTAATAATATTAATAATGTAATTATTATAATTACACTCGTATTTTTATGAATGGCCAAAGCACTTTCTTCTTATCTTCGCTTTCGCTGGCTTTATAAAGTTGCAAGAATCCTTGTAAAACCAACACAACAATATAACACAGTTTGTCCGATGCCCCATAAGGAAGCATACAATGGTTGCATCGGCAGGCTTGAAAATCGATATACAGATGCAATAGCTGCACTACTTACTATTCCAGACATGATAGGCATCAAGACTCCTGTGAATAATATCAATATGGGGAAAAATTTACCAAACTTATGTTTCCTTAGAGTTAGAAAAGCTATTAATGCCGCTATCTAAAACACACAATTGCAATTAGTTGTATTAATAGTTGTCGTTGCGGAGTAGGCCGTAGATGAAATAATAGAAGTTGCACTCACCGTATGTACAATTATTGACGAGAACAAGGCCCACAGGAAGACGTGATACCACATCTTGGTGAATGAGTTTAGTGGATCGGCGTGCAACCCCAGCACGGTACTGAGGGAATCCATCCTCAGCTGTGGGCCCCAGATTCATGTACCACTGTCGTTCACAATTGGTCTTGCCATAATCATGGTGACCCTTCTGATTTGATAAAATTTC
The DNA here is from genome assembly GCA_030264535.1 of Liometoxenus newtonarum. Classification (NCBI taxonomy): domain Eukaryota; kingdom Metazoa; phylum Arthropoda; class Insecta; order Coleoptera; family Staphylinidae; genus Liometoxenus; species Liometoxenus newtonarum. Next base: position 1,442 of record JARJEB010011014.1, on the reverse strand, counting down.
TTATCAATAGTTGCTGTATATCGTAAGTTCTAACCAAATAACATGCTCAATAATTATGCTGGTGCGTGTAATACACGATTCTCGTGTTATCTTCTCATAGACGTGTTACTACATATTTGAAGCGTTTGCCTACTTGAAATTAATCGAAATTTCGTTATTTACTCTCGGTTTATTTAAACTAGAAGATTATTATTTTCAGTCGTATTTTCTTGTGTTATTCATCCATTTGTCAATTTTTGACGTCTGTCATTTGTCTTTTTGCAACTGTCACCCAAGTGCTCGTAGGCAACCATTTTTAATTATGACTACAATGTGTTGCCTACGATGTAGTCAGCTTGAAGATTTTCGGGTTTTAAACATTACATTTGTTACTCTATTTTAATATTTTCTCGAACACCCCGTATTTGGATAATTTGTTTTATACGAGAGTCTACGGAGCCCTGATTCGCGAATGGCGAACCGGCATGACAATACATTGCGTAAGTAAGTGCGACGCGTTGTAACCTATAGACGAAAATCCAAGTGAAGAAGAGAAAAAACATAAATCTAAGCCACACCCATTTCAATATTTTTTACATAGTGTTTTGTTGTGTGAGGGTGGCCGAAGGTGTGAGGGTGGCATGAACGGTAGAATTATAAGGGTAAAAGTACGGCGGAAACGAACACATGTAGTAGACAAAGTCTACTCTAGGCAACCAGTACTGCGTGGCGCTAATATAGACAAAGTCTACTGTAGGCAACCAGTACTGCGTGGCGCTACTTGCTTCACCAACCAGTAACCAGTAGTGAAGGCAAAGGCAAAGAGATTAAATGGACGTTGAAGGTCACACACGCATTTTATTATCGAGCCCTCAAGCGCCTCAAGTTTATGAAAGGTACACAATTATCCTGACAATCTTTAGAAATATTGTGTACTACACGCATAATCCTCAATGTAAATATTTTCAAAAGGTTATTGGGGTATATGGCTTAGATTTATGTTTTTTTCTCTTTTTCTCCACATTTTCGTCTAGGTTGAAACGTGTCGCACTTAGCATAGTCATCGCATAAGGCGCATTTCTTTGCGTTTAATTTTTTGCCCTCGGTAAAGTTAAAGCTGTTTCTTTGTACCATTTCTCCCGAAAAAGTTGAACTTTTCTATCCCTCGGTAGAGACGGGTAGACAAGGTGAAAGCATGCGCAGTCGAGCTCGGCGTCGAGTTTTACCGCCAGATTTCACGCATAAATTTGAGGTTACCATTTTTTGTCAGGATCACAGGGTTTTTGTGCAAGAAAAAATGGATTTTCCGATGCAACCGAGCAATTGGTGAATATTGAAGGAACATTTTATTTGCTTGACTCGAAAAGTAAGTACTTTAAGTAAGTTATGATAATATACAGATAATATACAGATAATATCCAACACTTCAGCACTAAGAGACGATCTCTGTAATACTAATAATA
>JARJEB010011010.1:0-12493 GCA_030264535.1 Liometoxenus newtonarum | reverse complement strand
ATTTGAAAACAACATTATAGTCAAAATGGGTTGCATACATGGGCGGAATCATTTACTCAGATCAATAATTGATATTAATGTGGTTGCTCACGATAAAATTTCAATTTTTTTCACTTTTTAAATTTTTTTGACAAACAATCGGACCATGGTCTCTATTAAAAATTATCAGAATTGGTTAGAAATGGTCCAAATTAAGATTGTGATTTCTTTGCAAACTATTACGCATGAGAGCCATTAACGAATGACATAAAGTTTTTAACATGTAAATCTCCATGACCACTGGATAAATGAATATTCGGTATACAACGGTGCAATGGCCAGCATTCTAAGAAATAGCAGATATAGAAATATAAGATAAGAAAGGCTGACAATATTTAATCTGACTTAAGCCTGTTTTAGATGATCATAATTCTCTTAACAAATATTTGTTCGACATAATGCAGCGCCATCAGTTATTGTGACGGAATTTGTATTGCATTGAAGGATATATAACGGCAACAGAGCAAGGGGCAAAAGTTGTCAACGGCAACGCCGCTACGTAAATAATTTAAAAAAATAGATCAAAGAATGAAATAGATCTTTAAAAAATTGAAAAACAATTAATGTTAATAAAAGCGCCAAAAGAAATTGTAATTATCGTTATTAATCATTGTTCATCACAATTGTAATCAGATCAGTGAACGAATTTCTGACCAACTAAAAGGGGCTTATAAGGGCTCTATAGGTATGTTATGGACTTAACAATATTTTCTTTTGCAATTAATTTTCATTCCCAAACATGTTAGAAGTAAAGATAAAGCCGGATTGCCACGTTTGCAATTCATCGAGGCCGTTAACAGTGCAAAGTTGAAAAACAATTTTATACCAAATATGAATTGTTTGTTGCATTGTGTTGGAATTCAAATTCTATAATTTATTAAAAATATATGGGCAACAGAAAGCTTTATCTTCCTAGCATTTTAGTTTCTTGATTGTAAATTGTAGACTTAATGCATTAATTCATTCAAAATCTCAAACATTCGAAAGTTTACTGAATTAAAATAATATTTTATGTGTGCTCTGTGTCCTTTCTAATTTCCAAAGTCTTTATGAACTTTTCGAAAAGGTTCGGTCGTGTTGTCGTTCCTTTGGTGCGTGCATGTGTGAGGTTATGAATGAAAATGGAACCCATCAACCTATGCACATGCACATGTGATTTATATGCTTTTCTAACACCCCACATTCCAGGTGGACTTAATCCACGTACTGTGGTGTAAAAGAACTCACATACCCGTTCAGGTATAATAATAATTATAATAAAGATCCATTTTCCTGTCTGTCAGTATATAATTTTTACGACTGAATCAATTCCACGTTGAAAATACGACAAACGTTGACAGAGGCGGGCCGATAACTTACACTGTTTGAGGCCCTACCCAATTAACCAAAGTCTGGATACTTGGTTGGATATACAGACTGTATAAATTCACGGTGGCCGTGAGCGAAACTAAATCCGCCTCTGCACGTTGAAGTTGGAGTTGGCCAGCACAGCATATAGAAGACTATATAATAGATTTAATTAATACTCTATTGTTATGGAAAGATCAATTTTATTTTAAATAATGCGTCATGTCAGAACAGAGTGTCATGGAGTAGTTTAAGTTGCTTGAAAGTGAACCAAAAGAGAGCAAGATAAAAGTTTCAGTGGAAGTAAGTGAAGTGGGTCTGGGTTAATGCTTCTTTCCTCCTTATATACAATATCGTATATTCCAATATTCTTATATTCTCATATGGAAAAGTTTATTGCTTTACGAAGTTAGTTTTATTTCAATGTCGATTCAATTTTTTCCGTTCTTATATTTCATTCTTTATGTAAGTACGTATTTCTTATACCTACCTATATTCAAGATGTTCTAGACACCATCATGGATATATGCATACGAAGCTTGATCTTATTAAAAACAGCTGAAAAATCAGACACATACGAAAAGCAATATCAATTTTATGCGAAGCGCATGCAAACACAACGCATAGAAATTACTTTATTAAATATTAAATACTAAAATCGTGACACTTAAATTCAAATTACAAGAAAAACGATCAAACAGTAAAAGTAATTAATTTCAATGCCTTGTTTTGAATAATAATTTTGTCTCATTTCTGTTTACACATTTAGTAGATACTGTGACAAGAATATTTTCGAGTTACGACCAACGAAGGGCGATAATTTCCCACACAGGTAGGTAGTTCCTATGCGGTGGTAATGTTTTCTTTGGCTCCGCTTGCTTTTCGAATAACATAGACTTTCTGGACAGTAAAGGATAGGAGGACGTTCAGACTTAGAATCGATGGTTTAGGACGTCTAGGTTAAAAAGCGAGTTGACAAAAAAGTTTCCGTTAGGTCAAGTTAATGGAAAATTTGAACGCGAATTATTATAACGCAAGTCAAACGAAATTGTTTTTCTGAACGACTTAAGGTTAAAAAGTTTCTGGACAAGTATAGGATAGGAGAACGTTCAGATTTAGATTCTATGGTTTAGGACGTCTAGGTTAACAAGCGAGTTGACAAAAAAGTTTCTGTTAGGTCAAGTTAATGGAAAATCTGAACGCGAATTATTATAACTCAGGTCAAACCAAACTGTTTTTCTGAACGACTTAAGGTTAAAAAAAATTGTAAATCTGAACGCACCCCTGGTAAAAAGTAAGGTAGCTCAAAAAATCCATCATTTGACCAAACCAAAGCAACACAATTCAGAATTGTACCAAGTCACGCCACTACAAAAAATGCTATGCCATTTTAGTCACCTAATAGTGTAACATGTTTACTACTTTTACAAATACCTACCTTAATATATTATTATATACATACGGAAGACACATCACATGCGTGAACTAAATTTAGGTTAGGAGTTTGGATTTTGTATGGTACGTACGACCTACCCTAACTTTGTGATTGTCATCCGTTTTATTAGAAATAATGCATTAAAATGCATAACAAGTTTCTTCCTCTTTTATGTTTTCCTGTTTATTGTGTAAGTATTGATAGAATTTGCTGTTTTGTCAAGTTATTCAAAATAATTCTTAAAATAAATTTGTAAATAGTTAAGTGTCCAAACGCCTTTGTGTACATTTTCATTCAATTTTTAATATTAATATATTGAAGTGAATCGATGATTGATTTTTGCATGATTGATTTTGAATTTCATTTAAGTATCTACTTATTTGAAAAGATTACTTTTCACAGTTTTAACCTATAAAATAAAAATGTCAGGCTTTGTTGAATTTCTAAATTTTTACGAAATACCACATACAAAATGAATTGAAATAATTTCCAAGCATTGCCATCTTGGCAATTAAAACTATCTACGAATTTTGATGGCCCGGCAACAAAATAAATATATAGAGAAGCACAAGTATGCAATTATAATTAGAAATTATTTACATTTTAGAAACATTGTTACTAGGCCAGCCAAAAACAACACATATTTTTTTGTGGAATTTTATAATATCCCTGCTCGTCCTTGAAGAGAAAAAAAAAACATTTTGATCGTGATCCAAATGAAAGCATCAACTTAGTAAATTTATTACAAGTCGACGACTAAGTATACCATCAATGACAATATTGAAATAGCCAATTACTGCGTTTTTAGCTTTACAGTTGACATAAGTTATAAGGACTAATAAAACGCGTTATTTATTAGTGTATCAATTCTGAAAGAATATAACTAATTAGATCATCGTTATTTATAGAATAATAGAAATGATTTTATTATCTACTACAAATACATATACGTAAGGTTTGTTCAAAATATAATTAGAACACGTTAACATGAAAACTCACACGCAAATTATGAGCGAGTGCGAAGGAAGAAGTATTAAGTAGAAGACGGACGAATAAGATGAAATGAGAAATAAAAAAAAAATCAAATAAAAATAGTAAAGCGATAATTGATTTGTGAGTTTCCATTATGCAAACTTTAATATAATTTACGCCTCGGCAAAAATAAGTTTATACTTAAACATATTCCGTAGCGCGCGTTAAATATATTATTTTGGCAGCTAGTCAAAATTTATAATGTGTGTGCTGCTAGAAATCCTCAAAAGCACTCATCAAACCAACACGAATAATAATAATAATGAAACATCTACAGCTGCAAGATAATTATGAATAATTCTGAGCAGAAAATTAATAAATTGATTATATAGCGCGAGGGTGGCGCTATATTTATAATCGGTCTATTAATAAAACACCTCAATTTAATTCAGTTCTGTCTCTATTTCTTCTCCTTCGTCGAGCTCATTCCTTCTCCGAATAGTTTTTGATGCTGTCTTAATTCATTTCATTCCTCGAGTAGATTTTAATGTAAAGTTTACGCAATGGAAGCAAGTTAAAACTTATAATTATAAAACGTGTGGTCGCCAGTATTTTTAGTGACGTCGGTACAAATGCGGATTTACTTAAAATATACAATTAATTATCTCTATTTAGATACATACATCATTACATCACATTTCAAGGTAAACAATTTAATTTTAGGATAAGAATAATTTTCAGAAATTGATAATTTCTATTTTTTTTGGCAACTTTCACAATCCCTGAGACGCACTTGCAATGAATTTCAATTGGAATAGATAATTTGTAATTGTTTAGTAAAGGCGGTACGGCACCGTCATCGTCATTGCATGATATGCCTATATCGAAAGAATATATTAAATGTGCCAAGGAAAAGGAAAATTTTAAGGACCGTATGCGAATTAAATAATTCACACGAGTTTAAAAAACCGCAAAGTGCTTCGTTTTTTTTGTGCTATTTTAGAGATTATTATCAAATACGTTTTACTTACCTATGTGTATGAATTCTCAATTAATGTATGTACTTATAAAAAGCATAGTTGATTGTGTTTGAAGACCAAAACTGCATATACGAACTAACAATAGAGTTTGTTCGAACGAAACGGACGCTTTCGTGGCGTTTGGTTTGGTTTCTGGCCGTATGGTGCGTTATGGTGATTAGCATTTAATGGGACGAATTAAAATTGAAGTTGTTATTAAATAAAATCACACTCGCGTACAATCACAAACGAATAAGAACCTTAATTTACATGCATAATAACTAAAAATGCCATACATTAGTACGATATGAATCTACATGCGGAATATCGGAAAGCTTTACTGCCCAGTTGCTCATTTTCGTTTTTGTTATTTTCTTTATTCCCAAGCATACATGTATATAATGATCGAGAAAGCACAATAATAATGCAACCCGCCTTCCAACGTAGGTATGCACCATATTTCATTCTGTATTTCCTAGTTTTCTGAAAAATTTATTGGAATCGTCGCTGCCATCTACAAAATGATTGAATCATCTCACCTGTCATCTGCAATGTATTTTTTAATTCATAAAGAATTTATTCCAAAAACAAAAGGCCGAATTTAAGGAATACAAAATTTAAGTAATAAGTAGTATATTACGTAATAAGAGTGGAAAGTTGGCTATTACATCTTTCCACTCGTATTTCGTACTATACTTTTCTGAGACCACACAATTTAATAATTTTCTGCTGAAATAATAAAGTGAGGATAACCTATTGAATAGATGAGCTCATCTGGTTGCATGCATCCAGGCGGTTGTCAAGATTCAACCAAACTGCAACATGATTGTAACTAAGGTAAGTTAAAAAGTTGTCAACGTCCAGGTCAAGTTCAACTTGTGCGATTTACTTTGCCAGTTTCATTTCTTCATTATGTAACACCTTGAACGTACGTAATGAATATTCGTATAGACTCGATTGCCGTGCCTGCTGTTCGCTACGTATATGTCTATTTTCCGTAGTGGTCGTAGAAAAATATATCTACATATACAAACATAATACTGCTTTTTCAAGATGAAGAACTCTATTGAAATTGAAATTCAAATATTCTCACATGAACTTTTGAAAGTAACTGTAACGAATAATCGTTTAATGTTGAATGAAGTTGTCATTTAATTATAAATTTTAGAACACACGTGTGCATGCATGTGTACAATGTGCAAGCAGACAAACGAACAGGAGAAATTCCCATGGGTCTTAATTCAATGCATAATTTCTCCCTCTGTTTATAATTACCCCCCTATGGAAATCTTTACACCTAACAACGTACTAACCCAATGACACTGAGTGACCCTAAATGTTTGACCAGCAACGTCCGCATCCAAATGCAATGGAATCTCGTGTGTTATGTGTAAATACTGTTGACCAGCCGTATCTCTAAGGTGTCCCAGAGCTATTATGATGCAAATGCTTCAGGAATTCAGGAATAAACCACTGAATATTCCAGGTGTTGGTTGTTCGAACTTGTGTTGCGTTGCGTCCATATTTGTGGACAGCGTGTATTCTCAAAAGGCACAAGCAGAAGACGAAGACGATAACGAGTAACGAATAACGTCATTTCTTATAACGAGTGTTTTAATAAAAGTTACATGACAAACAAACAAACTTTAGTAAATGATACAGTTTTCGTGAAATAGTTATTTTTGCAACAAGTTGCGAACACTATTTTTTGCACGCACCCACAATCATATTTTAGGGACGATAAAGACAATGTGCCAATTTTCATTACAAAATCTATAACGGTAGGTTACACTTCGAGAAGCGCGTTGAACAATCTCAAAACGTATGCAACCCAAACAACAATTGTCTATTATTGAATGGAACATATAATGAGAAAGAAGGAGACGGACAGAGAAACTTTTTTCGTATTCAAAACACTTTGTAGGTAGAGGGTAGAGTATTGTTTAATATTTGCATATAGATTTCCATTCATGCATATTCGCATAACTATTATGTTGGTGAAGTCTTGTAGAATGCAATAAAATACGCGCATTGCGAATAAGCAAGTAGATATACATAAGTGTCAAGAGAATTTTCAGTTTTCACCAAAGTCCTTCAAGAAACTTCAGAGTCGCAAACGGAATTTCTTCAAAAACACAAAATCTCTATTTCCTCAAAACAAACAAATAAGGACAAAAAAAAATTGAACGCATTCGTTCACACAGACCAATTTCTCGTTACATTTCTGATTATTTCATTGTTTGTCATGTTATACGCTTATATTAGGTATATCATGAAGAAAAATACGAAAGAAAAGAAGTAGAAGAGGCCACAAGATGAAACGTTAAAAGAATAGGGAACGGTCGGATCCAGATAGGGTTGTTATCAACCCTAAGGCGGACACGTCAAAAATAATTTCCTCGTAGCAGTAATTTATGTTTTAATCACTCCGAGGTCACGCAACGCTAATTATCCCTACGTGGGCAGTTAGAGTGCTCTTTGTTTAGCCACATTTCGAATAAATGTACACCCTGTGCTCTGCATCTCTATACTTTTCCCTTTTCCTAACAAAAATAGAGTATAGATAGAAGTAAACAAGTGACTGTAGTTAGGTATATACAATATTCGAACACGAAGAAGGAAGCAGTTAGCAGAGGTTGTTAAATTGGGTAATACAAGTTTTTAATTCTGGAACCAAACCATACCAAAGTCATTTCTGCTAATCGCTATCCCCCTGGTGGGAAATACAAGAAGTAAAATAGTGAGTGTATCAAACATCTTGTTTTCGTTGATTGCAATTGAGTTCCAATGCAATCATCTATTTAAAGCTGTCATAAAAGTACCCGGCACCGAAAAGTAAAAAGGGAAGAATTCATTTATACAAATAAAATTATAAACGAATAGCAAAGCCTTAAATCAAATCGGCACCATATTAGTATAAAGTCCCTAGATATACAAAGTACCGCAATGAATGGTATTTGCCATGTAGGTATAGGAAAATTGCATGAAAATGAAAGAAAAAACCGAAGGCAAAATGGCATGAACAGGCGATTTTAAATTTCCCGCAAAATAATGGAACCAATATGGAGGTAAATTGCGGTACTTCATATATTTAGGGACTTTACATATTAGTGAATTTCTGCACCATCTACATTTCGGTTTATAGACCAATAAAGCAAAAACCAAATTATGTAAATTAATTTATAAAAATATTTTCCTATTATGTACGTTTGCATAATTAGGGAACTTTAATTTTTGCGTTAATCTGCATCAGTTAATTAAATATAAAATATGGCATCAACGACTATAAAATAGGGTCAAATGATTATGAGCACGAACGCGACATTAAGAATATTTAATTTATAATTATTACAAACCACCTACCACACTAAGAACATAAAGATTGCTATAATTCGCAGTTCTATATGTATACAAATTAAGGAACTGGTTATAAAATCAACAATTGTTACCATGGTTGGTATTCAAGCTACGAGAAACAAGCACACAATATATTAACGTATGCACGTGACGTCATTTCCGGTAATTAGTGCGATTGTTCATTAGTTCAATGCATCGATAATTATTAAAACCATGTGAAGCACAATAAGTGGCAGTGGTATAGCGCAAAATGCGTTTAGTCCATGTCCACCTGTTTTACGTCCTGTCCCTGTTTTTGTCTTGTGTCTGTTTTACGTATTCGATACGACGATGAGCACAAAAAATTCATCATTGTCTATACTTGTTTTATTTATTGTTCTTGTATTGGTGGGTTTTGTGTAAGTACTTCTGTTCTTATTTGTAGGTACCGCGTACATGAATGTGAATTTACGTCCGTCGAGCACTGGTGTAATGAATGATTCCCCGGCAATTATAATTTTCATCAACAATAGGTTTCGGGTTAGCCGTTAGTTTCAAACTGTTTAATACCAATATATACATATGGAGTAGAGATATCTTAAAATAATGTATAAAATACACAAAACGAAAACATAAAACCGATGCATGTGTATATCTGAACATAACAATAGCCGGGGCAATTATGCGGTGAGAATGCGATCGAAAAATGATGCAAAATATACAAGTAGATATCTATACATATACAGTCTGTTTCAAGATGATCAAAATTTTATTTTTTTTATTAATAAATTAAAATTATCCAATAATTGCGCTCGTTTAGGTATTAATCGGTAGAATGTAATTTCTTATTTTTATGTTCAATATTATAATAACTAATAATTAACATCAATAAAATTTTTTGGCATCTCCTTGTAGGTATATGAATTCATTACACGTGATGCCGTGATATATAGTAATTATATATGTAATGTATAGGTAACATAATAAAATGAAAACAGAAGAATTAATTTCCCGTTTTGAATAAGTATATAAGAATCGTCTATACCAGAGGTTCTCAAAAGTCATGGGTTGCAAGCCGATTTACTTGAAATACATCGCCACATCTAAATTAATTTTAAGCGAAAAAAGACTCTCGGCCCGCAAAAGTTTGAGAACCTCTGATCTATGCCAATAATATAAAATCGTATTATGCATTATGCAAATTGTATTGTAATTAAGTTAATTTTGATTGTTTAAAGTGCAAGTTTTTATAATCCAAGATGTTGAGGTTGAGACTTTTGAGTGATCGGTGATTTAGCCAGCGACGTCTTGACGTTTAACAAGTTTGATATCATGAAAATAAGGGTTGAACATGTTGTTGTAAGTACAAAGTCTATGTCCTAGCACGGAGCACCACATGTAAGTACACAATTCTTCCACGAATGTATTGTTGGTTTGGAGTTCGGTTCAGAGTGGCAGACATGCAAGGGGTAAATTAAGTTAGATATTTAATTACGACCACGACGGTGGCGGCGGGCGAGCACATTTATTAATTTCACACGTGACCCTGGCGGCGACAGTTTCCCTGATGGTTCTTTGTTCTTATATATACGCCAAACGTTTGTTGCCTGTTAGTTGTTGCTGTTTGCTTAGTTGGCTTGGCGATCGATGCCCGGAGCCACCAGGTACGGATAGACCAAAACAAAAATAGTGGAAATAAATATATACTTAACAGTTAACTATAGAAGTCGAGGCATTGTTTTAGTTGTAAATTGTGAGCGGCAACAGTTTTAATACCCGCGACGATGAATTAATAGATAGTTTGAGTTTTTGTGGGGGGTGATGCATGCAATCGATTCGCTTTTTTGGGCGATTTAATTAAAGCGTTTACCACTATCAATAACGGTTTTCTTCTTCGTTCGTTTGCGTGCGGTATTACGTAACTTTGTCTTCGTTATTGCATTGGCGCGGCAATTATAAAGCTGGCCATTTATTAGCGAGTTAGCGGAATCCGGACTTTGTTTTATATTAATTTCGTTGCGGTCTTGGTTCCCAGTTTGTTAGCTTAAGAATGCTTTTCTAAGCGTCGTTTCTCTTATGCCTTGGTCAACGCTGTTGTTTATTTATCCGAGGCATTAGGTCGAGTATAATAAAGTTTAATTCAGGTCCCTTGGATGCGACATATTGATGAGTTTTCCCTCAAGGCGTTGCGACTGCTTGTTTGCTAATTCTGGAGAACTTCTCAGAAGGGAATCGAGAAACCCAGAAAGCGTTGAACGATAAAGATGAAGCAAAACTTCATCAAGCCTACATTCGTATGCTTCAGAAAGTGATTAAAAATTGTCACCGAGGACAAATGCTTGTTCAAGATATCTATTAGTTGAACAAACAACTCTATACAAGAACGAAATCGAACCGAGAAGAAATTAATGTGATTGAATTATTCCTATACGTGTGGACGTAACGATCAGCCAGCCATTGATTAAACTGACAATTCCCTAGGACACGAAAGCAAGCGACTACATTATTTTCTTCTTTTGCAATTCAACAATTGCTACCTTTTCTTTCTCGATTGTCGAATGCAAGCAGATTTTCGCGGTCGCTTATGAAACAACTCTTTACTCGTACAATCGTGCACAAGAGATACTGTCGCCGTTCGGGTCGATTTTCGGTTGTCGTGCTCGTCCGAAAAGTTTATGTATTGTCGCTCTAGTATAGACGAAATGCCAGGAGTGTGTCATATTGTACAACAATCATAATCACAACTTATCTATATACTTTAAAAATCTAAGAAACACATCTTTTAACTTAATATTTAAGTCATAAATCGTTTGAATAGCTTGTACTGGATTATTACCAATTATTGTCCGTTAATAGAAAATTGCCATGAAGTGAATAGTGGAAACAAATAATCAACGCCTACGACATAGATTTTAATATACTGGTTGTTTCAAAATAAGTCATATGGCAAAACGAATTACTTCTAACTACTTGTATTTGTTTGGATTCTTGGATGGCCTATCGCTAACCACTAAAAAGACAAAGAAGTTTTTGAGTAATGTTTATAAAAACGAGTAAGAGAGACAAGTAAGAGAGAGCATCAGCAACTTGTTATTATAACATTTTTATGAAGCAACCCTCCATATTCGTGTTCAAAGTTCAACTAGCTACCTTCTTGGTTCTTGCACTTAATGCTTACTCATTTGATGATACCAACCAAGAATAACATATCTGGACTTACCTATTAATTGCTGCCTACAGTTAGAGACAGCATAGAAATAAAGTTACGGAACAAGGCGTAATTATTGAATTTTTATTGTTCTATACTAACAAATTACCGGCTTTTTGTCTACAAGTTGACGTGACGTGTATATGTTGATGATAGATCTTTACGTTTTGCTGGATTCACACTCGGCTAAACACGACGAAGCGATGATGTGAGCGACGCTATAGTTCAAGACGCTAAAACCAGGGCCGTATTATCCATAAGACACTATAGGCACTGTCCCTAGAGCCTACGAAAATTGGAGGGCCTACAAAGAGTGATGAGATGAAAATTGGAGGGCCTACGAAGAATGGTGAGTTGGAAATTTGAGAGCTTTAGCTTTTTTTTTGGTCACCTTACATCACACCTGCTATGAGCTCGCTTAATTGAAACTTGAGAGCTTTTTTTTTGGTCACCAATAAAAATTTCAGTCAAGTGCCTAGGGCCTACGATACGCATAATCCGACCCTGGCTAAAACTATACCTACAAGTATGTGAACTTTGTTCGTACACTTGATGCTTTCATTGTTTCCTATTAGAATATTCTGTGTGTTTCAATATTAATATGGGAGCAGCAAATTTGGTTGTTGGTTATCAGTGCCAGTGAACTCGCTAAACATTCAGTATATTTATAAGTATAAGTATAGACACTGAAGAAAGGAATAAGGCTTGAGTAAAATTTCCCTTTTCCTTTTTAAATGTACTTACTTACATCCTACATGAGAACTATACACATACAAGTACAAAAGTCATCCGACGACATCCAAAGGGATTACAAACGAAGCAACAAACGTAATTAGGCTAATTCGATGAGCGCGCCACAACGTCAATTTATTTAATTAATATAATTAAGCATATTTACTGACGAACTTATAGAAGTTGGCTGGAATTACTTCGCTGACTATACTGCGAATTGAAATACATTAAAACATTAAAAATAACCGCGAGAAAGCTCTTTCATATCCAAGCCAAAAACCATTTATAATATTTTATCCGCGACGACCACATAAAACAGCGATTACTATGTGTGTATGCAGGCACATATGACAGACATTATCACCACTCGCGAATTATGAGCTTAACACGAGTCAATTATAGGTA
>JARJEB010011007.1:0-11642 GCA_030264535.1 Liometoxenus newtonarum | reverse complement strand
TGTGTGTGTGTGTCTGTCTGCCTGTGTGTCTGTCTGTCTGTGTGTGAACAAAATTGCGGGAAAACCAAGCATCGTATCGGACTGAAACTTGGTATCTGAGCAGCTATTCCTCCCGAATGAACCTGGAATAAAAAGAAACAAAATCGGTTGGTAAAGAAGACACCTTTACTCGTAGGCCAAAACGTCCAACTCGCTAAATATTGATTGTAGACTAAAAGTATCTCTATAATCTCCGAATTAGTTTTCAATTTCTTGCAAGATTTACCAATTCTGTACAATTACTTATTTAAATCCGAATATTTAGGGGGTATGGATAAAAAAAGCATAGTAACTTCAGCAATTGCTTCTTTCATGAAAATTTCGATCGAAAAAGGAACATTTATCACGAAAGGCGAGAATATGAAGTGCCCCGTTACAGAAAATTATACCGGTACGAGTTCATTGGTGTGGCTTTTGTTAAATAAGACTTTAAATTCGAATAATAAAATAACAAACGCCATTTGCTCATCTTGGTCTGAGTCTTGACGAGTGATTCAATTTCAACAGCTAAACAATTTAAGGTTAGGAGCATATGCTTCTTAACTTTAACGTAGAGATGATTAATGTCCGGACATTTATTCCAATAAGTGTCCGAATAAATGATATGCCATTTTTGGACATTTTTTAAATACACTCACTTTTTAAAATTCGAATATTGTTTTCTTTAGTTATAACTTTAACGTAAGATGATTAATATTCGGACATTTATTCCAATAAGTGTCCGAATGAATATTGGGACATTTTTGGACATTAATCATCACATATTTTACAAATACTCATTTAAAAAAAATCCAAATATTGTTTTCTTTCGTTTTAACTTGAACATAGAGATGTTATTCGGACATTTATTCCAACAAGTGTCCGAATAAATGTTCGGACATTACCTAATCATCAGACATTGTTTCACATAAACTAATTTTTTGTTTAATTCAAAATTGTACCCTGAAGCAACTCCCAAACGTGTAATCTTGAGCTTTTGTGCCTGCATTCTGGTCCTAAATCAGTGTTTCTCCAACCACCGCACATTTAAATGTCCTAATGTCCCAAATGGAAGTTTTCCATCACTCATTTATAGTTTTAAGTTAAACATTTGACACTGTACAGAAATGAGTACATATACAAAATAAATGTATTGATTAAGTTTTGCTCACTCTGTAGCTGTACAAACAAATCTTATTTCTCTTCATTGGATGGTTTATTCGTACAGAAAAATTAATTATTTTAAAAAGAATGAAATATATTTAGTGTTTGCTTTCCGCCTCAAAACAAATTACAAGAAATTTTTACTACAAAGTCTTTCTAAATAAGATTCTTACACTAAATAGACAAATTAATATAACAAAACCTACATTTACGAGAATTTCAATTTTGTATTTAACGAACAGAATTTTTATGTTAGCATGAATACAATTAATAATTGAAAGAAATGAAAATTAATGTGCTAAATACAAAATTCTATTAAACTTAATATAAAATATTACGGATAAATAGTTAGCAAGTAAAACTAATCTTCGTCTGCGGTATGCCAAGCGAGCCTTTGTTCATAAAAGCTAATGACAACTTGTGGGCAAATAACATTGGCTTTCTTCGCTGGCACCAAATCAGCTTCGTCAATGCCCTTCCACTTCATGAGGAATAATAATTCACCAGTGGTATCAGAAGCTCCGATAATCTTCTCAGCTTCATAACCCTTATCGAAACCATTTTTCTCCAAGACCTTTTTTGGGGTAGCTTTCGAGTTCTTACTTTTCTCCTTAATATCCTCTTTCTCATCCACCTTTTTCTTTTTAGTCTTACTTTTCTTTTCATCAACATCGGCGAACATACGTTTCCTCTTCTCGACTTTCATATCTTCATCGTCCTCGTCGTCATCAACAATCGATTTTGATTTGGGTTTATCGCCATTCTTTTCATTGTCACCATTTTCTGATGATGCAGGCGATGTACTGCGAACTAAGGATTTCTTCTTCTCAGTTTTCTTTCTTTCTGATGAATTTGATGGAGTAGGCGACGACCGGCGCCCTTTGCTTTTGTTTTCGTCGCCGTCCGAATCTGGAGATGGAGACCGGGCACGAGTTTTCTTCACCTTTTTGGGATTCTTATCTTTGTGCGTTCGCTCGTACTCAGCAATTAATTCCGGACAATCCAAATTGGCTTCTGGCTCCCAAGTATTGTCCTCATCGGAGTAGTTCTTCCATTTGAGAAGATATTCTACGACACCATTCTTGATTCGTTTATCAATGATTTTCTCCACGGAGTATTCTTCTTCCGACTCAGAATCGACTTTCTTGTTACCCATACTGGCAGCTTCTGGAAATCAAAAATTATTTAATTTGTTGTACAGCAACGGATTGCAAATATCAAGAATCAGGAATATGGCGAATCAATCAACGAATCGACCATGCATATGTATGTATTGCACGCTTATTTATATTGTGACATGATCAACAGTCAGGTCAGGACAGGTTATAATTCTATAAATCTACTGATAATAAGTGTTGTTATAATTACCGCTATTGGATTATTTTTAATGAAGCCGTGTGTCCGTGTTAACGTATTTTCGGAATTTACGCGGTTTGTGCGACTGGTAACCCTAACAAACCGACGCCAACACAAAGCCACTTGTATTTGCAATGGCCGGTAAGGTAACGCGGTATCGTCTTGACTTGTTCCTGCGTTCCTGGTGAGTTTTTGTATTTAGGGGGCGCCAATCTATCTCAACCGACAAAATCCCTGCTTTCTGTAAATGGCAACACTGCAAACTCGTGCGCACTCCGGCACGCGCAGCTTTAATGGACCTCTATGTAAAAGCGAAACCACACCATCCCGCACATTCTCGAGTAAAGGCTTGTGCACAAACGCGCAAAACGATTAAGTTACGGATTTATATTTGTTGTATTCACAATGAAGCTTCAGAACAGTTGCTTTAGATCCGGCCAATAATATCTTCATCTTACTCTATTGGACTATTACGCATTCGATTTTGTCCTCCAGCAAATTTATCCTTATCTCGGTTTCTCTTAAGACATTTGAATCTTCAGAATATAAAATCTTCTCGGCCCTTCGCAGCACCACGATTCGGCATAGTGCGTGTCAGCCTAAAACTCCAAAGTTGGTTAAGTTTTAAGTTTAGCGTCACGTTCCCGACTCTTCCGACGACACTTTCGTACTACAAGGTTATGTTTATGAATTTTGAAACGCAGATCTTTTAATTCTTCATTACTTTTTAAAGCTTATCCAAGGCTTAAACGCTTTACGTTTTATTGTGAATACCTTTGTAACGGTCGTACCGTTCACGTTTACTATTTGCATCAGTTGTGTACAAGCATTCGGCAAGTACCACACGTGTGGTTCCGCCTTAATGAGCAGTTTACAAAACTGATTTGTAATATTTCGCAGCAACTTCCTCTCGAGCAACTACATTACGGTTGATTTGAAAAGTTTAGAAAAAGCAAAACAGAAGCCAAAGCAGATTAATTACTAGATCTCTAGATCAGCAAAAATTTGCATGAATCAAATTTCTGCAGAATCAACTAAAGTTGATTCAAATCAGAATAAAGTGGAGCCACATTAATAATATAAAAATACTTTAAATAAGTTATATTATTTCCATATGACGTTGTTTTGTAATATAACTAAACATATTGCAATAGAGATCGGAAAATACATTAACCGTATACGCGATATATACGAAGAAACCTTTATAGAATACACACAAATATGATTTGCATTTCAAAAAAAGTTAATCTAAAGTACTTTCGTCTCTAAGTTAAGTTGCAAAATAAAATAAAAAATAACAAATAGAATCACACGGGTTCTAATTACATTGATTTACACCCATCGTAGCGCAGTGTTATAGGATTAAAACAGTCAAGAAAACTTTATAATATAACTCAAAACAAAACCTATGTTAATAATCTAAGATGTCCAGTATTCGTCCCAAAAATGAGCCCTTGCCCCGATGTCGGTAGCCATCTTATACAATTAACGCTCATGTAATTCGTATCACGATTTTGTTCCAATTCGCGTATTGGGGATAGATTTCCATGTGTTGTTTTTCTATAGTCTAACAAAAAGATTCGTGCCATTGTCCACGTCTCAGTTGGCAAAATGGAAACTCGCCGAGACGCAAGTCCGACAACTAAATGTCGATTTGTTGGCGATAATGACACTGATACAGCATTTTGTTCAAAACTGGTTACATATAAACACTGTCCCAATGTTTCCCACTCTAAGCTGTATACACCTAAAATTTAAACCAAAATATATGAAATAATGCAACCAATTTTGAGGTACATATCAAACAAACCTAATCTGTTCGTAACGTTCATATAGCCACCTGATGGTAGAAGAGTTACTAAAATACTACCATCGGAAGCATAATCAACACTTGCGTCGTTGTGTATTTTACATTCATTTACAACCAAATTTTTTTGAGCTACAACAAAACCTTTTATTATTAACATCACCCGTTTGTAAGGAAATCAAGTATCGGGAGATGAATGAGTAAAAATAGTGTTGGAAATAGTGCAAAAGAGTTGGATTAGGTACAGAGGATTGCAATTTATATATGTATAGTAAAGTGTTACTTACCATTATTAATATTTGGAATTATTCTCTGTGAAAACTCCCACACTTGAATTCTATGATTTGGAGTTACCGTTGGTATAACATCGCTATCATAAATAGTTTCACGATGTGTTTCATCCAAATTATCTTCAAATGGATTGACAACACCGGTATATAATGGGTGTAAGAATCGAGGTCTGAAAAGTCCAACAGTTCTAAGTTCGTCTAATCGTTCCGCCAATCGTTGGCGATTAGCTCTGAATAGCATTTCAGGACGCGGAAGCCAAGGCGATTGATGTGACTCGGGAACTGGCACATCATTGATTTGCACTGTGGGTACATTAATTTGATTGCGTCCACGCTGCTGAAGATATTCACTATCATCATCTTGCGAGCGACTAAAATTATACATTCCGATTCTGGTCGGTCTCATCAACAGTGGCACCGAATAATTATTGGAATTCTCATCGCTACTATTTGCGTCTTCGACAGTAACGGACGGTTGACGAATTTCCTCACCAGTTTCATTATTTAATACCGAACTATTATTGCCCTCTGGGCGTTGTGATGATGTTGAAGGAGTGGACATGTCGTTGTTACCAGTAGATGTAGACGTGAACCGACTGATGACATCATTAATTGTTCGATACCAGCCAAGAAAATTGGAATCATCATCCGATCTACCACTGACTTGTTCTCTAACATTCCTCATACGCATAATATTTCTCAAACCATTTTGTATATCATCCAAAAGGCCTTGGCGAGTGTTTGCTCTATCGCTGCCATTATTTGTTGGCAGCATTGCATTCCGTCGTGCTGTGTAAGTCTGACCCAAAACTTGCGTTGCATGACGCACAGTCAACCTTAGCAGTCGCAAGCTTCTCGTTAACTGATTCGATTGTCCCATTAATCTGCTTTGAATCATTCGAGTACACATTTGATCAATACGCATAGAAAGATTCTCACGCTCCGGATCTAAATTCATACCGCTTGGCGGAGGTATCGAGTCAACAATTTGCAATAACAACAATTCCGATAAAAGCAATGATAACTCAATGACTTCCCAAATTTGCGAGCGGAATGTCGAAGACATATTCATTGTTGGGCTTACTTCAATGAAACGCGTAATTGTATCCAATGTCGTACCTAAAGCTTGACGTGCTGCAAACCTTGGAGTACCATCAACAGTGACCGATGTGACATTACTGCTACTACTTCCCAATTCGTAGTTTCCCATCAATCGGTTCATGCGTTGCCTACAATTCTGTAATCTTAACGCCATTACATGTTCACCGACATCGGTTCGGGTACTACCTCCAGGCGGTGTTGGAATTACACTTCTACCAATATAGCGACTGTGTTCCATTAAATGATGTTCCAATCTACGGGTCATTGATAAACTTGACATGTCGATAGTAGGTCTATTAGTGGTCCTTGATGGTAAAAATCTACGATAAATGTTTCTTCGTAGTAACACTCGATCTTTGGCAGCATTCCTTCGAGCGTTCAATGTACTGTTGCTTGTTCTTCTGTATTGTCTATGCATTAAGAATAAACATCTCGGATAATTTTTACGAGTTCTTGCGCGACTAGTTTGTGAATTTTGTGTATTTGTGTGTGTTTCAGTCGAATTGCTACTAGCGCTTGTTGAAGCACTTGTAGATGGTTGAGATGCTTGAGATTCAACATTATTTTGAGTTGATGGATTCGGCGTCGGAGTTCCTTCATCACTTGGCGAATCGTATGGACTGGAATCGCTAATTCTAGTGCCAGCCATCATTTGCCGTACGCTGGACACACCATTGCGATTGTCACTTCCAGCATTTGCACCAAAATGGATATGTAACTCGTCAAACATTTGGCGTATCATTTGTAATTGCGCAACTTCAATCATAGCCCGATCAATTCGTTCAATACTTTCAACTTGTTGCCGTAGCAATCTTGCTTGCCGCTGAATATGTGTAACTGTAAGTTGTAGCGACAAATGCAAAGGTGACAAGGTCGCATTCTGTGTTGCTTCTGGATTAAGTGGGTATGTGTGATCAGAATTGACTGGATTACTGGCATACGGATTGCGATATGCTCTAATCCACGATGGCGATGGTGACATTATATCGTCCAGCGAATATGGAGTAGTGTCCGGGCTACTTTGGGAAGGTCTCTGATTCTGTGCACTTTGTGATGTTGATTCTCCTTCGTTTATAGGCAAATCTTCCAAAGAACTGCTCAAGTTACGTAATATGGTGTTAGATTGGGTCATGATATTTTCTAATCTATCGGAGAAATTACTCAACATATCAGACATTTCGCCTAATCTGAATCGAATATTGCGAACATCATTCAAACTCGATTCCAACTCCTGCACTATATTTGAGTACATGCTTCCAATTCCAATATTCTCCGGGTTAATCGACATTACATCTGGTGGTGGATCATACGGATGATAGCTTCGTGATGGTGTAGTTTCTTCACTTTCGCGTTCCGCATAGTTGATTACTTCATCTTGAGCAAAATGTGACGCTCTTGGTGGAGTATCATTCGGAGAGTTACCTCGATCTCGTACGTACGGCATTCCATATTGCAATCGAGGAAATAATGGACTTCTAGGAAAGCGCAATCTAGTCGGATGAAAAGCTGAAAGACGGTGTGAGAGAAACCTTCGTCTAGCTCGATCCAATGGTGGAGTGGTAGGTGGAGGAACTGATGAAGTAGATGATGATGTTCGAGGAGGCTGAAGTCTTGTACATACTGAAGCAGTTCTAGCACAACCATCAATTGATGGAGTGTCCGGATTAGTTACTCCTAGCAGAACTCCACAAGAACCACACAATCTTCTTTCATCTTCGTTTACTGGCCCTGGCCCAGGTACAGGGGTACTAGCTCGATCTAATGGTGGAGTGGTACGTGGAAGTAATGAAGTAGATGATGTTGAAGGCGCGTGAAGTCTTGTACATACTGTAGCAGTTCTGGCACAACCATCAACTGTTGGAGTGTCAGGACTAGCTCCTACAACAACTCCACAAGAACCACACAATCTTCTTTCATCTTCGTTTACTGGTCTTAGTGCGGCACTGTCTGAGTTAGCTGGTGAATGAAGCACAGACAATGATTCAACGACTAGTCTCTGCACTTCCAACAAGTTTTCAGACTGAGTGCCAGGTTGGCTTTCAGCTGAAGTACTTGGAATCGAATTTATTTGTGTATCAGCTTCACCAGTAGTATCTACATCAGATATATTACAATCCAACTCACTGCTGGTCAACAAACGCCGTTTCCTTTTTGGTGGATTTATGCTAACTGTGCTGTTACTTTGATTTTGTACATCAGCATATGAATGTTCATTATTTTGCGCATCTGTTGAAGTAGAAGCAACAACATCAACAACCGTATTGTCAATATTGCTATCGCTTTTCGAAGGACACGGCATTTTGCGTTGTGGTTCGTTATCAGAACTACTATCATCTGATGAAGTAAACAAAATGTTACCAAGTAAATTTGGCCGCAATAAGCGACGTTTCCTTTTCGGCGCCGACTCCATTTCGTTTGTATTGGTTCCTTTCGAAGGTCTATTTGATGGCCCCGTTTGGGGTGACCTGGATGTTGAGGTTGATGGTAATTCTGGAAGATCACCATCCGGCAAACCCCTTTGCTGCAGAGTTTCGCGATACTTCGACAGTAACAACTTAGCAATGTTCATGAAATTATTAATTTTCTTATCATCCGCAGAACTCGTCGCTTCAGCATTTGCATTGTCTTCTTCATCGGATGAACTGGATGATAGATTATTCTTATCTGGGACGCGAAGATTATTTTTACCTGATTGAGAAGTACTACTACTTCTTATTCCAAGCTCACTGGTTTGTGTACTCCCAGAAGGCTTTCCCTTAGGTTCATCTGGCACTGCCGACGAACTACTACTACTTCCGGCATTATCACTGTGATTGACCATCCTGCGATTGCGGTTCTTAGAAGGTAGCAAAGCACTTGATTTTCTTCGTTGTGTGCCGCTGGTCGAAGGTACTGGTGAACCAGACCGCTTTGTAGTAGCCTGTGCATTGCTTTGTGCCGTCGAAGTGGAAGCTGCATTTGATTCAATTTCCATTGGATCAGTACCTTGATCAATCTAGAGAAAGAAATCTCTTCCGAGTTTAACATTAATTTATTTATACAATTCAATTTATTACTGTTACCATGATTGGTCGACGATAGACTTGCAAATAACGGTGAACTAGTACTTCATACTGATTTACTAATTCTCGATAGCAACTCGTTATTCGCCGTTCACGTTCCGGTACACTCGATAATGGTTCGCGATTTGTGTTTGATCCAGTTGACACCTATAATATTTTAATTCATTAACACGATGCAAATGTATAAATTCAGTTATGATCACATCAAGTAAGACATACTGTTGGAGGTGGATTAGGTGTAGGCAACGGTGAATTGAATCTTGGTGCAGCCAGCCTTCGTCTTCTAACGCATGACGGTCTCTCTGGTGGTACTGGCAGTGAGACAGGCACCGGGAGTGTTCGAAATCTTTCCCATCTTGTTTGTGGAGTATTAGTAATTCCAGTGATTAGTTTATGACCTAATTTATCAAAAGCAACATATCGCACTTTTTCTTTTGCACTAGCAGTGGATACGTGCATGAAAGGTTCAGGTTTACTCCAGTCCCAGAAGAACAGCTCGTTGAATGTTGCAATGACTAGCAAACGATCATCAGGATGGAATGCAATCGAGGCGATTACTGATTGACTTTCAACTGTCCAAACTTCACTTCCACCCTAAATCCCGGAAAATTTAAGTTCACTTTTATGACTAAATAAAAAGTTACTCATGCACTTAATACTTACACTCAAGTCCCATATTCTAACTTGTCCACCCAAACAACCAGAAGCAATAATTTGATTTGAAGTTGGATGAAAGGCAATACACCATGGTGTTCTCGGATGCCCAATAAGTGTTTTAATATGTTTTCCAGTGCGAACATCGGTCACATAAATCTGGTGATTTCCATGAGTCGATGCTACTTTAGTACCGTCTGGACTAAACTCCATAAGGAACGTAGATCTAGGAACACCAGGCAATTCGCAATGCTAAAATCGAATGCAAATTGAAATTTAGCAGCACAATCGAGTTCGAATATCTGGCTTAGGCTAAAATTATTTACCATTTCCTTGAATTGTTTCTTAACCAATTCATCTTCAGCTGTGGCATTAATTTGTGAAGATGAAAAGATATTCTTCTTCGTAAATCCTAATTGCCTGTCGTTGATAGCAGTGACAAAATCAAAATCCACCTTTTCCTCTGGTGGTGTTACTTTGACTTTCTGATCATTCAACTCCACATCTTGATTCATTTTATTTCATTTGCTATTTTAAAAATAAAGTGCAAATGTAAATTGTTTATGTTGCTATTGCTACATCACAAATTAATAATTATTATACAGAAGTCACAAATACAAATGTTTGTATTATGAATGATGCAACTACGTATCCAAAATACAAGCGACTTCAAACAACCAAGGGTGCAAAATTCAAGTTGACTTCAATTTGTAATTACAATATTTATTAAAAGCATGTATCATCAAAAGCATTTATACAATAGATAGCAGAATATAACAATG
This sequence comes from Liometoxenus newtonarum, assembly GCA_030264535.1. Taxonomy (NCBI): domain Eukaryota; kingdom Metazoa; phylum Arthropoda; class Insecta; order Coleoptera; family Staphylinidae; genus Liometoxenus; species Liometoxenus newtonarum. Next base: position 1,408 of record JARJEB010011007.1, on the reverse strand, counting down.
TCTTCATTGTGAAATTACTACGATTGATACATATATTAGAAATAGCTACTGAAAAATTATTTCAGGCAAAAATGTTTCACCGATACGCGATACACCACATTTCGATGCAAACAATGATCAAGATTGCATTGTTAATAATGGCCCGATCATGCAGAAAACAATATGACCCAACCCAAAGAAACAAATGAAAATTTTAATTACCTAGTTATGCACTGACATCAGCTGAGTTGTACTCTATTAATTGTACAGTATTCAAGTATACTGGCCTCAATCCTGGCTGCATCAGTAATAGCAACATAAACGTATTCCAACCGAGATTCCAACAACAAAACAACGATGCAACATGCAAATGAAGATTGATGTTACACGTCTACTGTACACAACAAATTGTCAAATCCTTTTAGACCTCTTAGTTTTTAATGGCACTACTACTACAACTAAGCACACATTTTAGCTGGCATTGCATTTAACCTAAGTGCGTGTGCGTACTCCCTATCTCCCCACACCCAATAGTCCCAGTCACAACCAGAGTGCTTGAATGCACTTGGGGTTGGGAATCTTGGCATTTGGGTTTGGCCGCCCCTGTAGGGATGCGTATCAAATAATCGATGATTATAAATATCGATATTTTAATTAATAATTAAAAAGATTTGGTCATCGATATTTTGTTTTCGATATTTTCCACCTAACGATAGTTTCGTAATGATATTTATCCGCGACGACCAAAACAACAATTATTAGGTGTGTGTACAGGCGCATATAAGCCACATTAATACCACTCGCGAATAATGGAGCTTGACACACGTCAATAATAGGTCATTATTCCACTAGATATTTACTTTACGTCAAGCACAGCTCTTCGCTGCATTCAATAATGACATGTGACAAACGGACTGCATCTAAAACGTCATCGATAATTACTATATCGATGTTTTTATGTCGATGTTTATCGACTATCAATATTTGAACGTATTTTTATCATCGATGTCAAATATCGATGGTTTTGCGATCGATACCCATCCCCATGCCCCTGTAAGGAACAGTGTAACCCGAGAACACACGGAACATGAATGAAAATGAATACGAACATGCATGGCTTGTATAATACATTACGTGCTTGTGCTTTGCTTTTGCTGTTGCCGAGGCTGTTGCTGGCACATAAAGACAGTTTTTCAGTTGTTTTCTTCTAATTTTGTTTCGTATTTTAAAGAGGTTGCGTGGAGTGGAAATCCAGGGTTCCGCAGAACACTGCACTAGATTGAATGATGCTGATAACGCTTTGATACTTTCTACTTTCTGGCCACATACCGAAGGTATGTAGGCATAAGACTTTCTTATGTCTACATACCTTCGGTATGTGGCCGGAAAGTAAGGTGATCATGAAAAAATTAAAGTCTTATTTTCCCCT
>JARJEB010011004.1:0-11554 GCA_030264535.1 Liometoxenus newtonarum | reverse complement strand
TACAATTGCATGGAAACCTGTAGAAATTTTAAGTTTCCGAGATACGCCGGTAAGCGTAATAAAAATACTTCACGACTTGTCGACTTAAGAATAAATATATATTTGCTGACTGTGGATACTAATTGAAAAAGAAACGCGCAATATGTGTACTCAAATTCACACCACACTAAAGAAGTACTGCCACCGTTCCCCTCAACTACTAAACTATAAGTTCACATTAGCCGAGGTTATATTTGTGACTGTGACGTATTTTGCAGTGACATGCGTCACTTCACTCATTTTAAAACTCGTGGTATGATTGTTCAGCGCCGATTAGATATTCTAAACACGTGACAAAAAGATGGCGGATTTTAATCGTGCTTTATTTTTCGTTGTGGTTTAAGTTCTCAGAGTGTTGCTTTCTATATATTTTGTGCTATTTTGTTGACATTACTATTAAGTACAGCGATAAAGATGTTTGAGAACATGTATATTATTTTGAGGTTACAAAGTAACTAGCTGATGAATTACAATTCACAACATAACAATATGAAGCCATTGCAAGGTCTAATAATATTAAGCAAACAAATAATTCGCAAAACTCAACTTGCAAAACATTTGGTCATGGAGGACGGTATTGCGTCTGCGCGTAGTCATAGCGCTTGCGCATATGCAAGGTTTTCAGTCGTGACGAAATTTTGACGTCATATAAGAATACCTAATTTGATGCTCCGAATAATTTACGAATTTCAATATATCCGTTGCGTATCTTGTATTGTTTGGATACTAAAGAAAAAATTCTATAAAAAATGAAAATAATTAGGTTGCAACTAATTTATTATAGTAAAGAAAGTTTGTTTTATGTATTATATGTATACGACTCGTTAATTCTAAACTTCTCTTGCTATATAATAGTATAATTCTAAACTAGACTTTTATTTATGAAAGGGTTAGTCGAGAATTGTAAAGTAGCAAGTATTTCGTAAATATAATACATCATTCCCTGTAACTGTCACATTTATACATACATTTCTACTATTATAGTTCATATTCATTCATTTTCATTCAGATCTGAATTGTGCATCTACGTGTTATTTATAATTTCCAAGATAACGCTAATAAAAGGGGCGAAAGGCGAAACTTTTGAAAAAGTCAGTGAGCAACCTACCCTGAAATGGTTGAACGTAGGTATATTCGAGATCGACCGACTGATAACAAAGAAATTGAGGAAAAAACTGTATGCGTCGCGAATATATAAATTCTCTTTGCTTTGATGCATTTTAAATTACACTTAATTTCCGTTCACATAATGTTTTTTTTTCTTTTCAAAAAACTTTCTTTGTTCTACCGGATCAACCCAAAGAATTCAAAACAGTGGACACTCTGCACTTCCTGTTTATCACATCATCACATGTAGAAACAATGATGCTTAGTTTTGGCCTAAGTACGTCCCTTGACTTGCTTCTATTAATTTAATAAATCTAACGATGGAGGAAAATTTTTTTTTCACTTTTCGAATTTTGTTAATAATCTACAGTTTTTGAATCTCTGGTTCTATCATGTTATTAATTTATATAAAAATAACAAATGGATAAATAATTTGATGAAGTCAAACAATTCCAAACAAATTTAAAAATGAATCAACCTACTTCAGAGAATTTAAATTCAAAATATTGAGGAGCCATTATGGAGCAATTAGAAACTTATTGTTTTTAAATAGTTGGTTTTACTTTAAAAATTCTAAACACAAGTTTTTTAGCGTAATTCGCCCCAAAACGCTCAAAAATGACGTTTTCAGAGTTTAAAGAAAATGTTAAACAAATAATCGATGAAACTGAATTTTTTCGTAAAAAATCTAAAAACACGTTTTTTAGCCCAAAACGCTCAAAAATGACTTTTTCAGAGTTTTAAAAATGGTTAAACAAATAATCGATGACACTCGAATTTATTCGTCAAAATTCTAAAAATGTTTTTAGCGCATTTCGAGCCCAAAACGCACAACCGACTTGAGAGCTTTTTTTTTTGGTCACCGCGTTCTCGGATATAGCATTTACTAATTTACTACTTGAGACTTGAGAGCTGTTTTTTTGGTCACCAACTTATCGTCGGGGGGGGGGGGGGGCAACCCCCACCCTCCCCCCCCCCTGCCTACGCCATGACAGAAGGAATTGAATCAATAATTTTACAAACATGAATATAAATTTACGGCAATATTTACAAATAAAAACAAACATAATTTGTATTTGTAGATATTAAATTTATAATGCGCATTACAAGTTACAAGCGTTGCTCGATACCAATTTATACAATACCGGTAGAAAAATATTGTGCACCATAGAATAAAATTTATTTAAATATAAAATGCTATAACTACATCCATTGGTTGCATTGAATTGTGACATTTTAGAATTATTTACGATAATAATTCGTAACAGTTCTAAACTTCTGTGGATAAGAAGATTGATTTTATTGGGATAAGTTAATATTTTAATAAACACTTTAAATTTAACTCGTAGTTACTTATTATTATAAAATAATATAAACATTATTGCAGCTTATTTATGAAACATTTAAAATATGTTTATGCACTTTATATAAATAACACTACTGACAATTGTAAATCAAAATAAAAGTCTAACTATAGAACTAGTATATTATACAACGAGGGAGTAATGGCTAACAGGTAATTACTCCCGAGTTGTATACTATACTTTATCCACGATTGTATAGAATTAATTGATATATTGAATTTGTTAAGATTAGATTGCGAATTTAGATTGACTATAGGCAACCAACGTTACACTGTACTTATGTTGATTTCCAAAATGGCGGATAAACCTACCTGGAACTCTATGTTGACCGGTTGATTGCTTGTGCAAGCGCAAGTGCGCAAGCCCGAACCATTAATCACTAGTGATTAATTTATTTTAACACGGCGGGAGCACAAGCCCCTCTTAATATCGTGTAACCAGTATGATAATAGCATGATTACTATACAATCGTGGATAAGAAATATTATCTGTGACTGAACTAGTGATGGCATTTGCACCGGGTGCACACTATGCACCGGGTGCAATAATGAATGCACCAACGCATCAATTGGGTGTATTCGCCAGTAAGATTCGCCAGATTCAAATAATTTTAAATTTTAAGGTTATGGTGGGAGATTGCACCCGGTGCAAATAGTTCAAGTTTCGTAAAATATTTCCAAGTTTCGTACTTACTTGTCAGTTAGTTGCGACGATGAAACTATGCGGTTATCCGCATATAACATTTTCTCTGCAATTCTCTCACTCAATTCTTCACTGATCCAATATACTGAACTCCACGATAAATGATTAATGCACCAATGCAAAGTTATAACTCAACAACAACCAACAACCAAACGAACCAACATAATGATTCAGAAGGGCGATTGTATTGACGGCGGCGATCATTTTCATAATTCATAATTTCATTAATTTGTTACTCCAGGCTTTGTCACGATTTTATGTAGAATATAAGTTGGTTCGGTTACATTTAAAAAAAAAACTTTACCATAATATAGATTCTATAAAAAAACGGGAAATTATCTCTTCGACGAGGTGTAATTATTGGTAGAGCTTTTGGAATTTATTAAATGCATAATTAATGCACTTAATTACCGGCTTTGAATATTTTCAGGTAATTTTATGTTAATCACTTTTTATGCATCTACATTACATACCACTTCAACAAACCACTATGAAAAAGTAGAATAAGATAAAAAAAATTAATATAATAATAACCAGAACAATCAAGAATTAAATCCAAAAAAAAAATCACAGCAAAATAATAACATGAAAGAAACAGAAAGTCACATATATTTTTAATTGCAAATTGTTCGACTGTAATTAACGGGTTTACATTGTAATTAAAATTTTGCAACGTGTTTTTAAACTTCAAAAATCAGTGCGTTAAATTCGCATCCCGCAACTTTCCGACCAAACACACTGATTTCGTAGAACTCATCGAAAGTGATTTCCACTTTCCGATCAGAATTGATTCTGGGATTGACCAATCGACAATTTCTACGAGTAGAAGAGATTAGCCCATATATGAGCACCACTCGCAGATGGGAATTTAACATGGTAGGTGAAAGGTGGGAATATGTGCATTATATGTGGATTATTGTAGATTGTGTGGATTATGTGGGTTATCCACATAATCCACATATAATCAACATAATACACATATAATCCACATTGTGGATTGTCTGGATTATCCACATGAATGCACATAGAATCCTCATAATACATATAAGTATAATCCATATAATACACATATAATCTACATATAATCCGCATAATCCACATATAATCCACATAATAGTCCACATATTCCCACCTTTCACCTACCATATTAAATTCCCACCTGCAGGTGGTGCTCGTATGGGCTAATCTCTTCTACTTCTACGAAATCGTAGAGTGCATATTCAGAAATTTGTGTGGTGCGAATTTAACGCACCGATTTATATAAAATGCATTAAAATATGAACCAAGCCTTCGCTTTGTTTATAATTAGGATTGCATATAATTTTAATCAATTATAATCAGAACAGGAACTTTGTGCTGCGGTACTTCATCTTGGTTAATATTAGTAAAATTAATTTAAAGATTTAATTTTATCGTTTCAGAATGAATTGCGATACCAATATATTCAGAAAATCGTAAATTGTAATCGTATATCAAGATCTACATATACAGTGCAACTGTTTGGGGGCTACGAGTCATTTATACAGTTCTTTCTGGTTTTATACAGATCTAATCAGTAATCATACTTAATAAGAATAAATTATTTTTACAATTTAAATTTACCATCTCACATACAAAGATCAATTGCCGCATTGGAATTGATATTGGTGTTTGGTATTTGCCAAACTGGTTCGTAATAAAATGTCCAATCAACAACATAATAAATATAAATCTTGTTTTCTTGATCGATCTCTATTTTTTTATAGGTACTCGAATTTATACTTCGAATTTTTTTTTTCACCTGTGCATTATACCAATGCCATCGCGGTTAGAGTAATTTTAACAATTAACAGTAACAATAATCGATTGATTTTGGGTTTGGAGAAATTCTGAATTTTCATATCTTGATGTTGACAAAAATTTTAGCCCGAGTTTTCCGAGACAATTAAACGAAAAAGTGAGCAGTTTCAAGAACGTGATTCCGGCTGGACCTTATTCTTCGCTATTTCACATCTTGAAATGAAAATAAACAAGTACCATATTCCACTTCCTATAGATGAGATATGACAGGAACATCTTCAACACAGACAAGGTTTGAATCAACTAGATTATTTTTATAAATAATCAAAAATTTTTGAATTCACAAGCTCAACATATAGCTGAAGATATTCCCCTGGCGCTGATGGCAAAGCGGCAATTATAGAAACTTGCTTCAGCGTGCTAAGATCGTGCTTATTTTTTTTAGTTTCACGTTTCGCCCTTTGATATTCAGCGGCAGGGAAAAATTTTAGCCCGAGTTTTTCGAGACAATTAAACGAAAAAGTGAGCAGTTTGAAGAACGTGATTCTGGGTGGACCTTATTCTTCGCTGTTTCACATCTTGAAATGAACATTAACAAGTAACATATTCCACTTCCTATAGATCAGATATGACAAGAACATCTTCATCACAGACAAGGTTTGAATCAACGAGATTATTTATAAATAATCAAAATTTTTCCTAATAGAAATTATGAAAATTCAAGTTATTTATAAATAAAAACTCCAAAATGATAAAAACATGAATTTATTTTTAGATTTCGACTAATTTACCTATATAGTAGGATGTTTTGAAAGGAAACTCTCGAACCCATAGCCGTGCGAGTCTGAAACTCTAAACACTCCATTCAGTACTCACTCAACCACCGCGCTAACTTCTTCATTTTCATTGTGGTGGTTGACGTAATTAATATTAATTACTGTGCAAGGTAGCGTAAAAAGGCGTAAAAATGTATAATTACCATAAGTCGTCCCGTCGTATCGTCGTTTTGTTATAACTTGTAAATAAAGTAAACTATAAAATAAAGAAGGGAGTCGTTATCAAAAGTGTTGATCGCATGTAAATAAAGAATAACTAAAAGCTCATTAAAAGCAAGTCTTAAGGAGGAATTCCACCAAACACAATGTTCCGCCGAAAGTGTTAAGCAAAAAAATCTCCAAAATATTCAAATTTTCTTAAGAAATTCAATTCTGTTTTTTCTGTTGCTGCGCTGATCGTTGTTTTTGCTGGTTCACTGCAGTGTAGACGGCGTGGTTTATCGGATGATAGGTAAAAGGTCTGTTAATGGGCGCCACTCTACTTTTAACGTGCCAGAGACACGTAGTATAGTTTATACAATCAAATCGGGTGTTTAATATCATTTATTAACTCCCGAAACATACACAAAAGAAATTTACGACTTGTTTACAGGCCAAATGTAATCCGCGGTATCAATCTTTATAACTAAGTACAGGCTAACAGCCACACCGCGTTACTACGCCTGTTTTAAAAATCTGTAGGTATATGACAATCAAGTCTAAATCAAAAATATCGTCATGGTTCACGTAGTTGAATCGAGACGCAAACGTATACTAACTTATCAGACACTATAACATCTGTGACACAATTTCAAACAAATAAAGAGGGGTGAAGTGCACTCTATCGCGGCCGGGAATACAAAAGTAACGTTCACACTTACACTGTTTGGTGGAAATCCATCTTTACTAAGTTATTAGAAGTACAAATTGTAATTTTTGCACGTAGGAATGAAATTATATATAAATCTGTGTTGATTTGTTTTATTTTGTCTCTCTTTGTTCTATCTATCTATACGAATGTGAACGAAGCATGTAGAAGTGCGGTGACCGCAAATATTAAAGAAGATGAAAAATTCCAAAGTGCGGAATGCCTACGCAAAATAATTAGGGTTTTGATGGACAATTACAGATTTGTTTCTGTAAGCTTTTATTATTTTTGCTTCATTTTTGCGTAGATTTGCAAGGCGGAGAGCCAACAATTGTATTGGTTATATTGATAGTGGTGAGTCTTAAGAGAAGTCATTGTAAGTTGTAAGTGCGACCGCAAATTATCGATATATAAAATTACCATGTACCAGTAAGCCTGATGTATGGTAACTACTAACAAAGAACCAACCAATGAGATGTTAATAGATATTGCAATAAAACACTTACCTAGATGTAGAATACACGTGATGACGTGAGAAAATACAATGCAATGCAATATAGCTAGGAATGTAGGTACATATTTAAGTATAATACTCGTAAGTATATGTGTAGACATAATTAAATATAAATATTTGATTAATTTGTTAATTTATATACATACCTATCTTATTAGCTATTGATTTACTTATATCTAGCTATTTAGAATTCTTATGGCTATCTATAAACTATAATTGTGAAAATAGGAAAATGAAAATGTGTAATACTTAAGGCGGAAAATAACAAATGGAATACAATAAATATTTATTGAGGACGCGTCGACATAATATGCTGGAACTTAATAAATTAGTTTCGAAGAAATAACAAAATGAGATCCGCTACACTTAGAATAATAGTGGAAATGGGGAAAATGGGTTCAACTGGAAACGTCATATTTTGTGGATTTGTATTTACATAATCTAACAACAGTGGCGTAGCTACTAGTAAGCAAGGGTAAGCAGTGCTTACAGGCCCACAACGAAAAAAAATTCTTTTCTTTTTAATTTTTAACTACGCGGGAAAAATTATCGAATGTATTAAAGTAAACGTTACCAGACCGTATTGGGAAGGGGGCCTTCCGAAAATTTTACTTACGGGACGCCACGGTCTAACAACATAATATCGGCAATAAAATACGTATTTATATCATAAAAGACCGAAAGAACGAAGGTAATTGGTAAATATATACAAAATTATACGCATATTTTGGGATGCCTGATAATAAATTTGTTGACGAAACAAAACGATAAGAAAAGAATTGTGGTTTTAAGGCAATTCACAAATACCAACCAAAATCAAAGAAGCCACTAAAATCTTCTGCAATTCTGAAGGTGACGTTAAAATTTTTTAATGAAAATCATATTTTATAGTGTCACATCAGTTATAATAGTTTATCTTCTTTGAACACCCACTCACGCACCTTTTTAAATGACCAAAGACTAAGAAGACGCAGCAGAACAATTAACAGCTGTACAAATATTTGAAATATTGTTATCACCGCGACGTAAACGAACCTGCTTGATGTTTTAGTATATTCACTACTACCACAAAGGTATACCTAGGCTACTATAATTGGAAACCGAGTATTTCTTATACATTAACACACTTGACCAGTAAAGTGGGCATTTTAATTAAACCCCGCGAGATTGTAATTAACGCCCAACTTGAATATTTCATATGAACCGAGAATGATCATCGCCCATGCACACTCACAGACACACATCAAGGCAATTGTAAATTGTAAAGATTTTATTTATGGTTCATTTATTATTTGTTTACTGACTAATTGCTGTTCGCCTGTTTAAAAGCTCTCGCGATCCAAACACATAAATATGAAATATGTGTATTGGTATTGTCGCCAACAACCAAATACTTTATACTTATACTTGTTTAATTTATCATTAAGGCGACAATACAAATGCGGTATAGTAAGATTTGTATGGACCGTTCTTATATGTTGCACCAGCCAACAACCACGACGCACGAATACATATTTTACGATTGCCACGGGGCGGGTTTTGCTTGTCCACGTATCGAAATTATATCAACATCCGATCAGCACCCACCGATACAAATAAATAGAACTACCAAGATTACATGCACTCACACAGGTATGATAAAAGAAACATGAAACACACGACCATATGATGATCAACGCAGTACAGTGGCAATCACTTGGACTTGGCCATAGTCGTCGGCTTGATGAAGAGCCGAAAGAACTGAAGAGAATCAAAGAAATGCCAACTCATTCGCTCTAATTAATTCCATACACACCCAAATGTACAAAAGTCGATTACAAATTATAACAACTACAACAGGACTAAGCATCAGGTTTATAATAAATATTTATTTGGTTGATAATTAATTTTTTATTTTATACACTGTGTTGGAAGAACTCTTAGACCAGGTACGGGCTAAATAGAAAAATTTATTGTTGACCAGTAAAAAAAGAGCAATGTGATGATCAGCATTGTTGGATATTTTTTAATACTCAGTATAGTGTTAATAGCAGAAGCTCTATATCATATTTTATATGCAAGGTGGTCTTAAAAGTCATAAACAATTAACTCCTAGAGTTAGACCAAAGATTGCCCATTCAACAATTAATAAACACTGATGTCTGACCGTGCACGAGTATTCCTGTGTTTATTGTAAGTATACGGACCGGTGTTGGGTAATGAGCTTTCGTTTGTAGAAAACGCCAACACAGCAATTAAACTGACAAATTAGTTAGTATACCCTATAATTACCGTTGCGGGTTGCCTGATGGGTGTTGCACCAAGCACTGCACAGCTTTCGAATTAAAATCCTCAAAATGATGAGAAAAAGTGATCAAAACGCGAAAAAGACTTTGAAAAATCAAAACATCACAAAGCTAAGGACAAATAAAAAATACTTATTAATTGATAATAAATTCATTGCAGGTTGTTCTAAATTAAACATTTAATAGTTGAAATGTTGAAAAGTTCTCGTTTCTGTTTGCTTTGGTCCTTCGAGCATGCGTTCGCTTCGAACGAAGTTGCGTGCAAATCGCCGATAACTATTTAGGAAATAACATACACACGCGACGTCGACAATGATGTCCAATCCAGTCAGTACCGAACTTGCGCTTGCCTGCCCCGTGCCGCTGATTTAGATTTAGATTTCGTTTAGTTTAAATTGTATTTTCGGTCCGCAAACCAATGAACGCAAGAAGTAAGTATACGAAAAGCGAGGAGGAAGGGAAGCATTATTTAAATCTCATTTTATTGAAACGACCCATCCATAGACAACTTATATATGCGCGCCGATAACACCATTTTATCATACAACCAACACTATTACTCTATTACATATAGCTTTAGATTTAGTAGGTTACTGTAAAAGCCCGAATATTGGTAAATCTTATCTTTTACCTGTAACAACTAGGTTTTACTACTCAGTTTTGGAAAATCTTAGCATATTTCGGTCCATCGTAGGTTTGACCAGTAGAAGAGATTAGCCGGTTCTGAGCCAGCCTGCAGATTGAGATTTAATATCGAAGGCTGAAGGATGGAAGGCTGTAGGTATTTCTTATGGACGGCCGGCTGAATGCAATCTGATCTGATGATCTGATCTGATCCATAGATCTAATACTATTAAAACTACCGGATGGACAGTAGAGAGAGAAATTGCGTACCTAGTCGTTTAGTAAGAGAGGGGTATTGGGCGATCACGTGACTGGGGTCTACTTCATAATTTACTATATCAAACAAGCTTGTTTTCGTTGATCATGTAATATTAATTGACAATTTAATTGTCTATGCAGTGAAAGGGCAATGACAGTGGCAATTTAATTGTCTATGCAGTCGTCAAAGCGCAATGACAATGCCCCCTTCTATAGCGCGCTCTCTCCATGTGAAAGGACATGAGAAGGTATCACTGGAGCGGTTGAAAATAGAGCTAAAAAAAAACTAAATATTTATTCTTACTTTAATTAGGTACATCTATAGAGCCATTTTCAAGATTTCGATCTATGAAGTGCAACATCGACTCCAATGTTTACCTCATAGTCGTGCTGATGAGTCCTCTTAGGACAAAACAGCTGTCCATGTTTATTCGAATCGCTGTTGCAATAGGTTAACAGAGACGATGAAGTTGGTTCTGAAAGCCATTGAATCTTGCCATTGTACGCAACAAATTGGGTAAAATTCCTTCTTATTTTTTGATAAATATTTATTCTTTTGTACTTTTGGGATGAACTAATTTTGGTTTGTAATTACCTAAATAAATCCAATAATTTAACTTTATTGCACTGACTCTGATTTTCAATAATGATGCATTTTCGAGCAGATTTCGTCTGCCTGAAAATGTATATCTAAAACTTTGTAGTAAACATGTAACTGATGATTGAATAATCGAAACTCTCATAATAAATATATTGCGAGATATATTGTAGTATATTCAAATATATTTTTCCTACGGCCACTATGAAATGCCACATTTTCGCCATAGGTTAGTTAGCTAGAATTGCTCACTGCCGACGCAAATTTTAGCCACTATCAAAAAGTAATGTTGTAAAGTCAAAACTTTGGTAACAAAACAGGTAACTGTGCGGGAAAATGACAAACTTTTCACTTTCCCCATATCAAATATATATCATGACAAGTGTCTACGTCAGTATCAGTTTGTGTCAAAATCGTTTTACAAACATTTTTAAAATTTGCGTTCATAATAAAGCCATTCTAGTACTGAAAGCGGTTTCTTAATGCATCTATCCTTCTATATCTATCATATACAATGCTTTTTACTTTCCGGCCACATACCGAAGGTATGTAGGTATAGGAAAGTAAGGTGATCAAGAAAAAAATTAAAGTCTTATTTTTC